>JAJJWW010003423.1:0-216976 GCA_023531295.1 Papaver armeniacum
GATTGATCAAATATCTACCTTAGGCCTTCAAGGGAAGGCACAAGAATCTGATGAGAATTTGCATTACTTTAGCATAGGATTAGAAGGTGGATTCACCACCCCCGGTACCCTCAGCCAATTGTTTACATCATCTTTTGCTCATTTGTTGCCTTAGATTAGAGTCATAACAACGCCTTGTCGTATCGACACCAAAATCAACCCATATTTGTGTTAACTCTCTTAGAAATCAGTTTAGTGAACCATTGGAATCAACTTTACACACCCAAATCTACGTGGGATCGACTGTATTTGCCATTTTGCCTCCAATAGGCCTTTGTGCACTTGAGTTTACATTGTAGGCATTCACATTTCCCGGCTACCCGGCGCTCCACGCCCAGCCCTATGCCTCTTGTGGGTCGAGCACATTGATTTATACTGCTCGCCCTCCTTACAAATTCTGCATCATTCCTCAAGATTAAAGCAAAACTGGATGGTAATAATTTAGAAATCCATGTCGCATCGACATTGATCTTTAGAACATCTTTACTTGGTTATTTCCATATGGGAATTTGGTTTGTTCTGTTGTACTTTTGTTTGAGTTTTGTAGTTTTCTTTTTTTCTTATGGACCAAAATTCGATATGTCTATGAATTTCTAAAGCTAGTCTATTAACAACTTTATCTTTAAAAATTCTATCATATCTCTCTTTCCAGATAAACCACATCATAGTAAGAAGTAATTCAATAGAGATGTTTGTGTTAGGGTTAAAATCCAACCTTTACAGAGGTCTAAAACCGTACTAGTGGTATCCAGAGATAAAGACACAGGGTTATGAGATGAGTTCCATATCTCCCTAGCATAAGGACAATGAAAAAGAATATGTTCAGTTGTTTCTACTTCTACTTTACACATGGTACAATGAGGAACTACGTCTTTAACCTTTCCAAATAGTTTAATGTTAGTAGGCAGTGCATTTTGTAAATATTTCCGTAAAAATAAATTTATTATTTCCAAGATATTTAGTTTCCACAAAGATTTCCAGAATGACTCTGACAAAGATAAACTAACTATGTCGATTCATGTTTCATTCAATTTATCGTACATGGATTTAAACGTATAGTCTCCTGATCTAGTTAGTATCCAACGAATTTGGTCTTTATCTTTGAAAAAATATATGTGACTAATTTTTGCACAATATTAAGTGGGAAAATAGATATGAGCAGAGGAAGATTCCATGAACAGGTTTCTAGGTTAATCAATTCTGAGACCCATACTAAATGACTATTATTAGTGTTACATAGATTATTAATAGTATTTTCTATTCCCGAGTATATATTTATCATTCCAAATATTAATGTCATGCCCATTCCATACTTCTCATATACTATATTTTTGTACAAGTTCTAATTCTTTCTTAATACGGTTCCGGGTCCAAGAGCCCCTTGTTGAGTGTTTAGTTCTAAAAGGTGATGTGTTCCTAAAATACTTTGAACCCATTGTTTTTTCCCCAAAGGGCATCGGAGTTCTTTAACCGGCCCCCACGCAACTTTTGTTAACATTGAGAGGTTAAACTTAAGTGCATCTCTAAATCCGAATCCTCCTTTTAGAAGTGGTTTAAAAGGTTTGACCGAGGCCTTAGGATAGAATCATTTCCTCCAACATCTTTCCACCACCAAAAATCATTGAAATGCATTTATCTTATTTTTTATTTGTTTTGCGCGGGAAGCACCCTATTTGATAAGATGGGATACTAGTGAGAACATCTATGTTTTAAAACATACCTACTTGGTTGAGGAAGAACTAAGCCTTTCCAACCTTTAGATTTAAATTTCATTCTTTCTAGAATAGGTGCAAAAGTTTTTATTTTGACTTATCCATGAAAAGCGGTGCTCCTAAATAAGGGTCTCTAAGAATGATATGTTTTATTTTTAACATTTTAGACATCATTCTCTGGTGTTTTGGTTCAACTTTCCTGCTAAAGAATACCTCTGAATTATCAAAGTTAATTAGTCGGCCAGACGCTTTACTAAAAGTTGTTATTGTGTCTAATAAATTCATGCATTCTATAAGATCATCTTTAACGAGAAAGCAAACAATCGAGTCTCCAAAGAAAAGATGAGAAATTGGTTCACTTTTAGGTGTTATCTTAACACCACGTAAAACTTTTTTGTGCTCCTTAGAAAGAAGAAGACAGGAAAACATTTACATGCAAATTATAAATAAGTATGGAGAAAGTGGGTCTCCTTGGTGTAAACCTCTTGAAGGTTTGAAGGATTCCCCAGGGGTTCCATTTAATAAAATAGAGATTGAGTTTGTGGCAATACATTGTTAAAAATTTGGCAAAACCTCATTATTGAAACCAAATGATTTTAAGGCGAGTTAGCAAAAAATCCAATTTACTTTATCTTTTATAAGTAATTTTCAAGTGATCGATTGATCAATACAAAAAAATTCCGAGTCGACATCAAATGACTGTCTCACACAAATCATGTTAGATGTTTCAAGGAAATTTTCACATGATCATCTTTTGACTTATCATTTAGTTTCCAACAAATAAATTGTTGTACGAAATACCATATAGTCATAGGAATAATATATTAGAGAGAGTCTAGTCTTGTTGACCCAGTCATGTGTCTATTTGGTCCTAGAAATTATGGTTTGGTCCAAGGGTGACGTCATGGATGATGTAATCGTCATCCTGTAGTGGCATAAATACCCTTTTAGATTAGGACCATATATATAGTCAAAAAGTAAGAGAGAAGAAATCATTTTAAGATTTATTTTCTCTCTCATCTTTTTTTCTTTCCAGATCTAGTTTTCTCTCTGTTTTCCTAGGGTTTTAATTTTTGTGGAAACAAGAAACGAGAGATGATAAAGATATGCGAACGACGATGAAGATTTGCGAGAGATGATGCGACGATTTCTGAGAGAAACAACGAGAGATTTTGATTTGATTACATAGATCGAAGACGAACTCCGTTTTTGATTTTTGATTTTGATTTTTTGTTGTTCTTGGTGTTTGAATGTTGAAGATGAAGAAAGACGATGAACATGATGAACAACAATGAAGATCTACGCGTTTTCTTCTTTTTTGTTCTTTCTTGGTGGTGTTGTTGAAGATAGTGGAGACGGTGACAAAGAAGAAGACGAAGAATATGAAGAATTTATTTATGTTCTTTGTTGAAGACGAAGATGATGATGTTGCAGTTCATTCCATAAATGAACTACTTGTTTTTTAGGTTTTTATATGGAGTTCATTTCTGGAATGAACTCTGTTTTTTTAGATTTTTATATGAAGTTCATTTCTGGAATGAACTCTGTTTTTTTAGGTTTTCATATGGAGTTCATTTCTTGAATGAACTCTGTTTTTAGCTTTTTATATGGAGTTCATTTCTGGAATGAACTCAGTTTTTTTAGGTTTTTATATGGAGTTCATTTCTGGAATGAACTCTATTTTTTTAGGTTTTTATATGGAGTTCATTTCTGGAATGAACTTTGTTTTTTTAGGTGATTTCTGAAAAAATAAGTATAAATTAACAGGAGTTCATTTTGAAGAATGAACTGCTACAAAAAAAATAAGTAGAAATTAACACGGAAGGGTACTTTTGTCCATTTAATATTTTTAAATAATTATGGACCAAACAGTAAAAGGCGTTTTCCCAAAGGACTAAATAGACATGGGACCACCTAAAAAAGGACCTGTTGATGGGTGAAAACTACTCCTGCAGAATTTGGTAATTTGGGGTGTGGATGAGGAATGAATCTAAACCTTCAACAAATGCCTGCGCGGTGAGTGCTTGTAGATTCGAGAGATCAATACAGTGCAAGTCGGCTAAACCAAGAAATGGCCGTTCCGGACTTGTTTCGGTCACAAAGTGAAGGAGATGGGGTCGATCTTAGGGAGGAAGCGAAGAAGGTGTTGAGATTGTAAAGGTGTTGGCTTGCTTATGACTTGTATGTGAAAGATGAGCAAGCTTACGGTTGATCTAGCGGGCTACGAGTGTTTGAATACGGTTTGTATTAACACTTGGTTTCGTCGTCGAACTTGTGTTGTTCTCCGTTATTCCCTTGTTGTTTTTGGAAATAGGGCGGAGACCCTATTTATACAAGTCATTGAGCCTCATTCACGTTTCTCGTGGGAAGTGGAGGTAGTGGAATGATGGAGTAGTGGAGTTGTGTGTCGGTAACACACGACCGATGTCTTACCCACTTTTCCTGTTCATCTCTAACCGTCCATGACTTCCTAACACGTTCTTGTGATGGCGCGTTGCACGCTGCACGCTGTAAACCGCCAGACCAATACCCCAGTATGCATCCCCCAGTTTGTGACATGATTTGTAGGATCATAATATCGCAACGAACAAGGTTTGCGGGATTAATAAACGACGGTGTCGCGAGGGAGTCGCAGGGAGCTAAAATAAACGACGCGATGAATAACGACAAACAAAACAATTGGAAGACATGAAACTGGCGAGGTTAAGAAGTGTCGCGAGAATGAATATTTGTGCATTTGCGACACTTCGCGAGACATTCCCGAAAATAAAGGGTAGCTTAGCTGTCATCCACTATGTATTACCCTATATAAAGGGCTAAATGAGTCTGTTGAAAGGAGAGATCTTTTTGGAATTATTAAGCAAGTCATTAGGAGAGAGAAAGTTTAAGAGTGTTTTAACTTCTAAGTGTAATTCTATTTTCCTGTGTAAACATTTCACGGACTCAATCAATAAATATTCTTGATCTTACATCTTTCAATGGATTAATTAAGCAAAATTGAGTAAGGGGTGTAGTGTGGGATTTCCCGCTACTACATATGCGCTAGAAATGGATTGAGCGGAGATTGGCGTAGAAATTGGAAAGAATTTGGATTAACGAGAGAAAAGATTTGGAGAGATATTCAAGAATTCATTGAAAAAGAAAAATGGCTAGAAGAAGAAGCGTACAAGGGCAACCAACGATTGTAAGAAGAAGTGGGAGACTTCTTTGGAGAAAGGAGGAATGAAACGGGAGAATCGTCAAGGATGAATATGAGAAATGATGGAGAAAATCAAAATCGCCACCGATCTCCCCGGTAGCAAACGCGTCGTGGATTATGATAGAGTAAGTGTACATACTTGGAGGTCGATTCGAAGACGAGAGGGAAGAGGGGCAAAGTGTTTGGTGAACAATGGACAAGGAGGAGAAGAGCAAGGTATGAATGGAGAAATGAATCCGGGAAATGAAGAAATTACGGCGTTAGAAAGATTGAGACAAACAATACATGAAGAAAGGCGACTAGAGGCGAGAGGAACGTGCAAACTTGACAAGACGAGAATCATGAGTTGAGGATGGAAAATATGAGATTGCAAAATAGAAGATCAAGAAGCGGTGCGAGATCAAGTTCAAGATCGATTAGGGAAGAAAGAAGGAGAGTTTTACCAACGAAAATACCGAAGAAGAAAACCAACAAGAAACACAAAAAATCCAAGCACGAGCATGGCGAGAGAAAGGGGAAATGGAAGATTGTTATATTCCTCGGCCCGAAAATCTTCAAGATGAGCGGAATAGGGAAAATCAAGGAAACATGCAACTCCAAGGGCCGAATGACCCGCTCTGCGAAGGGAGAATAATCTTGCACGGGAGAGAAGAATTGAGAAGAAACCAGAGATTGAGGATGACATTGAGAGGCACTACATTGAACAAGCACGGCTAGCTCGCGAGAGAGAAAGGATGAGAGCAGAAATGGAAAATCAAGAGATGGAAGAGGCAATCGGCGAATAACCATGACAATAGGGAAAGAAGGAGGGAACAAAATCGTACCAATAGAAATATTAATGAAGAATATGAGAGGGCGCGAGATGAGAGGCCGAGAGACGACCAAGAAGAGAGAACAACCGATATAATGGCGTGCGAATTGAAGAAAGAAACGAAGGAAGAGCGTCGTGAGAGAAAGGAGAGAAGAAAATAACGAGCAAGAAGGTCAAAACAGCACGAGCGTAGAAGGAGAGAGCGAGCTAAAAAGACCGGTAGAATCAAATTACGAGGCAAATGAACAAATCTTAAGAGAACTGCATTTGAAATGAGAGGATTCTTGAACAATAGAAGGGGAAGGAGGAAGGAAACAATTGGACGAAGCCATCGCGAGAAGGCTGCGAAGAATCCTTCACGCTAGAAGTACGGATGGGAGGAATACCTCCTAAGTGCAATCTACTGCATTAACCAACATCTTTGATGGAACAACTTTGTCGGTACAACATATCAAGGCTTATATGAGATGTATGTTGCGGTGGGAGAATCATGATGTTATTGTGCAAATATTTCGCATCAAGCCTAATAGGAGAAGCACTAAAATGGTTTGAAGGTCTGCCAAGGAACACAATCACATCATTTAACCATTTACAAGCCACATTCACGAGGAGCATACATAAGTAACAACTTTTCACGACCAGGTATTGAAGATGTATTCGGGTTGAAACAAAGGGTTGGCGAGAGCTTAAGGCGATTGACAATAAGATGGAGGACCATGTGTAGCGAAATGGCGGGGATGGGTTGAGGAAAGATATCTCATCCTCTCATTTGTGAATGCTCTCTTCGCAACTAACTTGTTATACATTCAAATTTTTAGAATCAAAAATACAATCACGATGGCGGAAGCTGCGAGAGTTACGGGAAGAATATATTGCCTTAGAAGAAAAGACGAATGAAATGAATTCTTATCCGATCGCGAACACAAGCTCGAATCTTTGCGAACGCAAGCTTTTGCCTCGATTCATAAATACGGTGGCGAGCACTTCGCAAGGACATCAAGCAAGGAAGGCGATGAGGGACAGCGGAAGATAGTAGCCATGGGAAGCCGCGATCGGGAAGAGTTTGAGCGAGAAAGGAACTACTACAATCATGTAACAATAATAAGATTCGGGAGGCTAGATCATGTGCAAGAAACTTACGGTGGACGAAGGCAAAATAACCATGGAGAGCGAGAGAAGTCGCGAGAATAGTTTGGGAAGAGATTAAGATGCCTCCGAATGCTAGTGTGGAAAAGTCACGGGAAGCTATACTTGTGATGGAAAATGTACCAAACACCTTGGAACGTGGGAATGGAACCACCGCCAGGCGATAGAAGTCATGAGTTTTGCTCTTATCATCGCTTCCATGGACATCAAACAAACGATTGTAGAAACATAAAGAGAATTATTCTCGGGATGATTGATCGGGGAAATTTGAATCACTTTCTAAAGGGAGAAGAAAAGACCGAGATACTACCACCACCACCGAGATGCACGAGAACGGTGTCGGCAAAAGGAAAGGAAACATTTGTGATAGAAGTTGGAACAAAAGCTAAAAATTTGAATTGCAACTCTATCGTCCACTCTATCGCACAATCGAAGATTTTCATGACAACGTGCTCGGTAGAGTCTTTACGAGAGATGCTAACGATAAAGAAATAATGAGTACAGCGAGAACAGCTTGATTAGAAAAATTGAAGACTATTTCTTTCTCTGCGAGATGAAGTGCCAAAAGGAAGAGAAACACATGATAGCCCGTTGGTTGTGAAACTAGAGATTAACCCAAAACCAGTTGATGGAGAAGATGATGAAGCGAGAAGCTTGTTGGGCGATCAACCGAATCTAATCGATACGGAAGTTCGGTGAATATTCTTTTTACCATACTTACAAGGCGATGGGAGGAAAGGATGAGGATTTGATCCCCTCGACATACAAGATATATGGCTTTAATGGCACTTGCAAACAAGCCAAAGGGAGAGGTTCACATGAGAATACCTCTACAAGGATTATCAGCGATGTTTTATTCTGTGTGGTTGACGTGGAATCCCCGTATAATGCGCTGATTGGGAGGCCATGGCTTCATGAAATCTTGGGGATCGCATCAACATACCATCAATGTATAAAATTTCCACATCCAAACGGCATTGGTATTATACAGGGAGATTGGAAGGAGTCGCAACAATGTCATGAGGTCGATGTAGAAAGCTGCGAAGAAAGAAATGCCAAAAGAAAGGGTTGGAAGCAACATGTGAGAGATGAACGAGAGAAAGGAAAAGCGATGGTGGATCTTTGTAGAAGTAAGGACTGAACATACCTCGCGAGGTGAATGCCTAGAGACGGCGAATATTATGATAATAAAGAAGCAAAGGATATGAGGAACAAAAGGCATAAGAAGTGAATAATCAACAAAAACGAGGAGAAAAAGTAGCAATTGAAGTAATGATGTGCGAGAATCTCGCAGACCAAGAGTATATGGGAATTCGGTTAAGAAAGAAAAATGAAAATACAACAGATGAAATGGAATTTTGCGAATACTTCGTAAACAAATATCGGCAAATAATGAAACATGAATGATTGAATGATTTAACAAAGATGAATGAGTAAAAGAATGGGACGAACCTTTATGGCGTACACCCTAGTTCGCGAATAACATTTCGTAAGAGGCAAATGTAAGACCTAAAGTGCGTCATATAAGGGGTATCTCTCGACATGGCTCGGGGAAGGTTACACCGCTCTGGCTGAGTCATGAAAATTTGGGGCCCATGAAAGCCTATCAGGAGAGGTACCTTGGATTCCCAACTATATATATAAGGTTATACCTGGTTGGGCGACCAGGGTCTCTTCCAAGGAGTCGAGTGTATGCTCATGGGCCAGAGGTACACGGTTGAGCGAGTGCCGGGATGGATGAACCTACCCTGGCCATTCTTGGCAAGTCTTGGCATATGTTGCACTCTCCCGAAGAAAACTCCACTTAGGGTGAAGTCTCGTAACCATAAACCCTATAGGTATAAGGGATAAGAGGCTGCGAAAACAATTTGGTTGTTGTTAAGACCGGATGGGGAGGAGCTAGTCTTGTATGGCGATGTTTCGCCTCCTTGAAGGGGCTTAGGGAGATGATAAGGGTGACGCTCTCCATTAGGGGGAGTGTCAAAACAGACTTAAATGTCATAAGGCTGTGTTTTCGCAAGAGAATTTAGGCTTGTCATATTTGTGCAATGATCTGCGAGAGGCAATAATACTAACGCGAAGGTAAGGCGAGATCAATGGGTCTTTACACGAAAGTGTACGGACGTCCTGCGATTTCGTCGCAAGACGGCAATGTCATGGGGCTTTATATTCGCAAGGATATCTAGGCTTGTCATATTGCCGCAACTAAAACATCTGCGAGAGGCAAAAATACTTGGAAAATGATAAGGCAAGATCAATGGGTCTTTACATGCAAGTGTAAAGACGTCCCTGCGATTTTGTCGCAATAAAAGGTGGCGAGGGAAAGACCTCTAATTAGGGAGGTTTGACTCGGAAGACCACACGAAAATGATAAGGCAAGGTCAATGGGTCATTGTATGAAAATCTAAAGGCGACTGCGACCTTGTCATAATGAAGAAAGATAAAACAAAGACTACCGAAATGGTAAGGCGAGACAAGTAGGATTCTTGATTTATGAAGATACCGCGACCTTGCCGCAACGATACATTTCAATAAAAATCTTCCAACAAAATACATGATGACAGCTAAAATCTTCCATCTAAAGATAAATAACAGAGGCAAGTATGGGAATGGAAAACATGGAATATTGTTATTCATCTTCTGATGAAAGAATTATACATCATAATAAAGAAATACAGAAAGGGGAGTGAAGATTGAATTTAGGGGGGAACAATCCAAGAAGTACACTATAATAAAGAAATACAGAAATGTACGGATATTACAAGCAGCGAAAGAAAACAAAAAGAATTATCTCTTTGGTGATTCTTCTCCTTCATACGATTCTTCGATCTATTATTCTCATCGCGAAATTTTCTTCTTCGCTAGCCTCACTATCGAAACGCCCGAGACAGCAGATTCTCGGGAACCTTTTCAAGAAGCCAGGGATATGAATGCGGAGGGATATTGTGGTCCTTACAAACATACTCCATGGCTCCATTCGAAAAACGAACGGCATCATTATTAAAATTCTCCCTTTGTCGTTAGAAATTGTTTCTTCAACTTGAAATATTTATTCTCGCGAAGGAGAGACTCTTTGCGAAGTTGTTCTTTTTGGTTTGAGTTCTTCAATTCATTTGGAAAATTCTGGCGAGTTGTTCTTTTCAGATTCAAGCTCTCTAATTCTAACTTGAAGACTCTTCTCGGATTCTACAAATAAGTAACAACAAGTTAATAATTTCGAGCAATACTACGAAGTAAGAAACAGTAAGGTATAATAAGTAACCTTCTCTATCGGATATCATATCTTTAATCAAGGAAGTATGCTCGGCATGAAGACTAACATCAACACCTAAGTTATTCCCGGCATTATCTAAAACTTTCGCAGCCCAGTGAATTCATCATCACTATTAATAACAAGAAGAGAACGAACTTGCTCTTCTCATTTTGCTTAAGTATGGTATTCGATGAAGGAGTTCATCTCGTTCAACTTGCACACCAAGAAGAGATTTGTGGAATTCGCAACGCTTTGTGCACCTCTGTTAGTAATGCGATCGTTCTCATCTATGAGATCACTAATTTTCTTCCTTAAAGTCTTGATTTTCTTCTCGGAATCAAGGTACATTCGTTTAAAGTGATTAGTTAAATTTAAACTAGATTTGTGTTCGATCTCTAAGAGATGATACTTGGATTGAAGATCCTTTAATGAAAGGAGGTTAATTTTATTTGAGAAACTACTTAGAGATTGATTGAGGAGAGTAAGAAGGATATCATCATTCATAGGCTCGGAAATGAATGGAGAAGAATGGATTCTTCGGAGAGATTATATACGTCTGCGAGAATAATAGTGGACAAAGAAAAATAAAAGAATAACGTGAAAAGGATTTGAGAATTGAAAATTACTATACCATAAAGTTCTTGATTTGAATTACGAAGAGTGGATACTCTCTCCTTTTGGGAGTCCAGATCGGTTTCTAATTTTTGAATCTTATCGCGAGATGACGCGGCTTCAGCTTCCAGCTCTTGGGTCTTCTTGTTCAATTGTAGATTTCTCTTTTCAAGATTGTTGCGTCTTCTCTCGAGATGCGAGGCAACTACAAAGAAGTTTTTCCAACCTATGAAAGAAGATAGAAAAACCGTTAATACATATATATTTAAAAGCCGATCAAATTAACGGGGAAATATGACCGCATGCATACCAAGGACCCAAGTGCGTTCAAGAAGTCAGGAGACACAATTCTAGAGGCTCCATTGAAAGAATTATTGCCCTCTAGTAAAGCAGCATTACACACATTTGCGAGAGTCCCGCAAAGGGAAGCTAGGGAGCATCTCCCATTCCTTGGAAAGAGTCGAGAAGATGCTAGATAAGCGATCCATAGGAGAATAGACCAACGGAATCTCTTTAGCGAGAGAGGGATTCGAATCATGGTTATCCTCGTCGAAGATTCGAGCTTGAGCTAAGGCGAGAAGAAGATTGAGTCTTTCGCTTCTTAGTTAATGGAGCGAAGATTTATTTTTTGCGAACGACGGTTTACCCTTACTTTTGATCTTCGCGGCTCGGCTTCTTGACTCCAACCTTCGCATACGGTTAAAGATAAGAAACAGAGGCAACAATATTGTTTCAAATAACAAAGGAAATGTTTCTTACTTCACCGTAGCGATCGAAAGTATCGTCAGTACTCTCCAACGGATTATCCTTGTAGCTTCTTCTCAATTTGGCGTCCGAAAAATTTCACAAACTCGGCAAATATAAAAAGAAAAGTTGCAAAGGCAAGATTTGAATAGGAAAACATACCTCTTTTGCCTTATCGGGCCATTTGAATTCCCAAGGATGATATCTGCGAGATTCGCAGGAAGAATATGCGAGCCCGCGATGTAAGGGCCATTTAAAATCAAGGGTACAACCCACCACTTCTCATCTTTGGAGTGGCGAGGAGTAGTATTATTGCCGGGTGCCAGTCAATATCTTGCATGAGTAATTTATCCTCGGGGACATTATCCTTCTTTTTGGCGAATGCCCCAATGAGATTTCGCATTCCTCATCTTTATCACTTGAATAATTTTCAAAAAAAGTTCTCTACAAGGTGTACTTCTCGGCAGACTATTTCCAAGTCTGCGAAATCGGGGTGTCTAATATGTATTAGGGTATAAAGATCCTTTGCCAGCACCACGATTCGCGAACTCAAGCATTAGGCGAATGCAATCGCCACTTAATTGATAAACGGCCCGAGAGAATTTTTCATGGGCCAAGATTTCATAAAATAAAGGCATCTCGGGATTGTATAAGGGAATGGGAAGTCTGCCGAGGAGCTGACCTAGCGAGACTATAATCTTTTGATCATCACATTGATGATCGAAAAAACTTTGAGAAAGAATAGATGAAGATTCTTGATCGGGAATGGTTGATAGAGTAAAACCCTTCTCGAGCAACTCACGTTGAACTTCATCAAAAGAAGATTTGTATGCACGACTAATGAAAGCCATTATCGGTATGGGAATGGATGGGAGGTTGGAGATTAGGATCGAGCGTTAGAAAGGATGAAGAAAAGAGTTACGGTAGCGGGAGCGCAAATTGCGGAAGGAGAGTCAAGAAAAGTTGCGAGAGAGAGAAGTTAAAGGAAGAAAAGAGGAGGAAAAGAAAGCTATATAGAAAAATCAAAAAAGATTCTTGAGAAAAAGAGGGCATTTAATGCGAGAAGAGACACGAACAGTCGAGAATAAACGGTTGGAAGAGACGTGTCAAGAAAAGACTTTAATGGTCAAAATCTATGTAATAGTGCGGAGTCAAACAGAGATAAAGATAAGTAGTTGCGGCAAATCAAAATATTGATTCTCATGACATTCTCCTCCTCGCGAGAGGAGATGTAAGGAGAGACGGGAGACGGAACTTCATATATATACCACAAAGAAGCTTCGGAACTTCGCTAAAAGAATAGAGGCAAGTACGTACTTTTCAAAGAAAGGTATTCTTTCGCTCGTTCCTTCACCAATTGAAACCAAGGATTATTACAACAATGAATTTTTCCTTCAAATCGCTCTTCAAGCAATATTCAAGGAAAAAGAGGCAAGATGTAGGATCATAATACCGCAACGAACAAGGTTCGCGGGATTAATAAACGACGGTGTCGCGAGAGTCGCGAGGAAGCTAAAATAAACGACGCGATGAATAACGACAAACAAAACAATTGGAAGACATGAAACCTGGCGAGGGTTAAGAAGTGTCGCGAGAATGAATATTTGTGCATTTGCGACACTTCGCGAGACATTCCCGAAAATAAAGAGTAACTTAAATTTGTCATCCACTATGTATTACCCTATATAAAGGGCTAAATGAGTCTGTTGAAAGGAGAGATCTTTTTGGAATTGTTAAGAAAGTCATTAGGAGAGAGAAAGTATAAGAGTGTTTTAACTTCTAAGTGTAATTCTATTTTCTGTGTAAACATTTCACGGACTCAATCAATAAATATTCTTGATCTTACATCTTTCAATGGATTAATTAAGCAAAATTGAGTAAGGGGTGTAGTGTGGGATTTCCTGCTACTACATGATTGATGTCTGGAATGTGGATCGTGGATCCACGAAAGATAGCATGTAATCTTTGAATTGAATAGCTGCGTTATTCGAGAAAGTCGATACTTGTGAAGTACCGTGTGTATTTTATGCGGAGTGCGCATTACGGTCTTGATAAAGTGATGTGTAATGACTGCTCACTAACCAAATAACTCGACCGGGGTTGTATAACCAAAGTGGTGAGGTTGGACCAGACGAGATGATGTTTGAGACACTCATCTGCGGCCAGTTGATGTAATAGGGTTTTTAAAGAGGTGCGCAAGCATCACTCTTCAGCTTGGTCGAAACCAAGCATGGGAAGGATTTTGTAGAGGACCGACCATACATGCGTGTTGACGGCATGATGGTGTACACGTCCATGTCTCACCGTCTCATGAAGATGCAATCTAGGCCACTCAATTTGGCCGTCAAAGAGGAGTGGTTGAGATCGATTTGCGGCGAGAAATCCCTTGCCGCAAAGGAGTTGGAAACCGCATGACATCCCAAGTTTGGGCGTGCGTTCCAAGACGACCCATCTTGGTCGGTCTTGGTCGATCATACCAGCGTGTAGGTGGTAGGCTAGTGTTCACACCTATACACGATTATCCCATGAAAACGTGATCTAAGCCACTCAAATCATCGGTGAAGTTGAGCGGTCGAGATTAGTTTAGGATTTGGGAGATGTAACCGCGTGAGTTTGGTCGGGCGTTTTGGATTAGCCGGGCATGGTATGCCTTGGCCGACCGCAAGAGAGGTAGATGGGCCCACGGTGGTCATCTTTGGTATGACCGGCCTTGGTTAATCTAATCTGTGACCCTCCATTCGTCTTAGGAGAAGATGGACGCGCGTGATGACTTGAAGCCCTAATTTTGGCTTTCAAAGCCGCGCGACCATGCTCTTTTGGGCGGACGAATTTGTTGTAACCAACCATGATTGGCTTTGACCGATTGGTCAAGTGTGTAGGCGGTCACACGGTGATTGTGTCGACATGCTCCGGGCCCTTTGAGTCTACATCTACACCCTCCATCTATGCCTGCGAAGATGGATGGTTGAGACCGTTTTGCGGCACACGTAATATGCCGCAAACCCTAATTTAGGGTTTTCCGCCCATAATGCTTGGTATGGACGGTTTCTTGGCAAGCATGTGTATTCCATACCTGCTTGGGGGTGATGGAATTGATCTGTGGTCATCCAATCATGCTTGTGGAGTTGGATGACTGCGATCAGATCATATTTGGCAAGCTAAGGCCGTGTGTATTCCATACACCTTGGGGTGATGGAATTGATCTGTGGTCATCCAATCATGCTTGTGGAGTTGGATGGCTGCGATCATATCATATTTTGGCAAGCTAAGGCCGTGTGTATTCCATAACTGCTTGGGGGTGATGGAATTGATCTGTGGTCATCCAATCATGCTTGTGGAGTTGGATGACTGCGATCATATCATATTTGGCAAGCTAAGGCCGTGTGTATTCCATACCAGCGTGGGGGTGATGGAATTGATCTGTGGTCATCCAATCATGCTTGTGGAGTTGGATGACTGCGATCGAATCATATCCGAGACTGGATCTGATCAAGTCCAGGATGCTCAATCGGAGCTAGTATAACACACCGAGGAGGGCTCAATCGGGCTAGTATAACACACCGAGAGGAGGCTCGGGCTAGTATAACACAGAGAATCGGCTGTACGGGTATTTCGTACATGGATTCATTATAGTGCTTGGAGGTTCGTGTTACTACGTAAGAGTAACACTCGATCGTCATGCCACGCGATAATGGGTACGGGAAATACAAGGCTGATATGAAATTCTGAGGAAAGGATTGTTCTTTGCATGCTCCAACCTGGAGGAATTTCATGTATTCACTGAGAATGGGATTGTTGCTTACATGCTCCATTGTTGGCGAATTAAGTGAGGAGTATCGTCACTTATAAACGGCTTTATCTTTTACAAGATGTCAGCGCATGATTTTTTGGTTACTTACAAATTTAACCTTAAACGAAAATCCACCATCAACATTAAGTCCCCTGCCTAGCACATAATGGTTACACTATTGTGTGGTAGGCATGAGATGGTGACATACGAAATGACCAAGCTAGAGTGAATACATATTTCTGGGATAGTTTCACCTTTGTCAGGCGTTTTCTGGAACTGGTCGGTCTTGATTAAGGATGCGAAGGAAGCGGGACTTGATCGGCGAGTCGCTTTGGTTCTTCTTGTACATGTATGAGCTTGCCTGGCTCCTTCAGTGTACTTCCTTAGTTATACACGGCCTTCCTCGGGTAAATTTGATAAGCCTTGTTGATCGTTATCCGAATTAGTAGCCTTCATAGGTGGTAAGTAGAGACTTCTCTTCCTTACGGGATTACGTCGACTTGTGAGATTATAAAGAATCATCTCAACGTGGTCGTTTATTCTATATCCCGGGTATCTCGAATCTTGCTCGATTTTCGATTAAGCTGATCAATGGATTTGATGATCCTCTTTTTCTTTTTTTTTTTTTTTTTTTGTGTGTGCTCATAACCTCTTCTTCTCTGAGATTATCATGGAAGCGGTAGACGCTCATTCTGTTGCTTCCCCGAGGAAATAAGTTTTGAAGTTGACAAGCTTTGAAAACCATGCGCATGGAGAAGTGATGGCTAAGATCGATCTTCCTCTTCGTGAAGTCGGGCTGTGCTATACGGGGGATGTCTATCTCCCACCTTCGTATTGTCGGAGGACGTATCTCGTGCACTTTCGGGCGCAATTGACATGGAGGAGCGGCGGAGGCGCGAGGAAACGCTGCGGACACTAGTAAGCGCAAGGCGAGAGAGATTTGCATTTTGGTTGAAGAGGCGGAGAGTTGAGCATGAACGACCCCGAATGAAGGCAAGTGTGATTACCGGTTCGGGGACGGCGTGATAATCCTTGATTCGATACGACGAACTTGAACATTCGAAAGGCAATTTGCGTGGCCCCCTGGTGTTGCTATGCCCTTTGATGCTCCTGTTGAAGATGTTGGGATGGAGTGCGGCTGGCCGCTGCGGCGTGCGGGGATGCCGTCTGAAGTTGAGGAAGATCCGGAGGAGGTGCATCGGCAGGTGTGGAGTCGACGGTGATGTGGCGAGACCGACCCTCTTGATGATTGAAATTTCTTTTGTTTTGTTTTTCTTTCCAAGTATATTCAACGTGCTCGAACATCTTCCTTGTACTCGATGGTAATTTGAGTTCAAGGTTTTTTTTTTGATTATTTGAATAAAGCTTTCCTTTACAATCCTTTGCCAAGACTCAGTAATCGAAACTTCTCGGGCGCAAGGGTGCGCCTTCATACATAATTCTTAGTGATAAAAGAAGTTATCTTGTAATGGAATATCCACGGACTGTGATGCAATATCTTCCGGCTTTCTTTGGGCGGATGGCTCAAATCATTTTCCGCACACGTTCTATTTCCTTCATCCCGTGAGATGTTTGCTTAGGGTTTCTTTTCTTGCTCCGGTGGACTGATTCAAGCTGACTCGGGGTTGGTGTTTTTAGGAGTAAAGAGGTTCTCGAGATGAAAATAATGCTTTAATTGAAAATTGAAAATTGAAACCCTAGCTATGAATGCAAGTATCGCAATCATTTACGGAGGGATTACAAACATGACATGAAATTATAAAAGGAAACATATTTGGAAAAATATAGCACGGCGTTTTAAGGTGTGTAGGATCTTTGGAAAGTGGTAGCACAATATCTTAAGTTCGGTAAAGGTCCGAGCCATCGCGAGTGGTTATGCCCTCCAGGTTATCGGCGTTGATGAGCTTGCGGTAGCCACCTAGGATAACATACGCTGCAGTGTACGGTTCATCTTCTCTTTTGGTGGGTGGAGTCGGGTAGAGTGGTCATCTTCACCGTCATGTTTCCAACATTGAATGTAGTCGCCTTCGTCACTAGGTCTCCAATTCCGAATGGGTTTGAGCGTGCGGACACTTGAACCTTGGCCTTGTTGTCTTTGACCAAGAGGCAGCTTCTATGCTCTTGATAAAACGTTTAAAAGGCGGCTTCCCATTCACATCTCCTAGCCGGGGTTGGTTTGTCGGTTGGAGCCAGTCCCCAGGACTTGTCAGAATGAGGGGCGGTAGTTTGCAAGGAGGGTTGTGTGATGAGACTTACTTGAGACCGGAACCTTTCAGTGTATGCCGACAGGCTCTCTCCAGGAAGTTGTGTCATATTGGCAAGTTGTTGGTGCGGCAGCGGACGAGTCATCGGGTAGTCAGCGGGCGTGTTGGAGACTCTTTCAGGTATCGAAACCGGTAGAGGACAGACTTCCAGTATGGCTTTGTTGTCATGCGTGCAAGAGCGCCCTAGGATCATGTCGTAGTTGGGATGATCTTTGACTATGTAGAACTTTGCTTGCGTGGAGGCATCACCCAATTTGACTTCAAGATCAATGTATCCATATGCATCTATAAGCTCTCCTGCTGAATCCCTGACCACAGTTGGATGACGGGTAGCTTCTTGCTTCGAGATCTTTCCGCTCTCAAGGTCTTGACCTGTAATGATGTTAAACTCGAAGCGTATCGATCAACGCGTTATCGAACTCAACGTTTCTCAAACGAGTGACGGTTAGGAGTCCCCGGTTTCCATTGCTCATGTCTTTTAGGAAAGACGGGGCTCTGGTACTCACTTGGATGCAAGCGTCTACGACACAACGTGGTTGAGGGCCGCAAATATGTCTTGACTGTTGTCCCTTGGAGAAATATAAGATTTCACACATGTGCTCCATCATAGATTGCACGGTCTTGCGAACAGAGTCCCGAGAAATCATGCGGTTCACGATAGGTAGAGGATCTCTATGAACACCTTCGTTTCAAGTTTGGAGTTCCCTGTCTCTACCTTTTCCACGAATATTTGTTTCCAACCTCGTTGCAATCTTTGGTTGGATGATGGACGAACCTGTGGTAGCAACAAAAGATCACGGGATCTGCTATTTCTTCCTCGGTCGGAGGGCGCCGATAGGGGTAGTTTTACGACATCATCTTGGATCCACGCTTCCAAGAGCTCATCACTTCATTCATGGGAAAAGGAAAACCCGTGTCTTTGGCGTTTTGTGCGAGTTTTAATGCATTCCTTTTCGAGACGAAGTCTTGTGTGCCGAGGATGTTCGCTTGGTTTGTTGTTCCGTTATCGAAGCTTCCCTCTTTCCTCCTCCGCTTACCACACTCACGAAGGGCCAGTGTTGTATTGTTTGTTTGTGAGACGCATGCTTCCTCGACTTTCACGCAAATCTTCTTCGAACAACTCGGTTCTTTTCTAGTAATGCCGGTGCATTGTTCTTTGAACGTTTTGCAGCTTCGTGGAGTTGAGAGAATGTTTGAAAGCCGGATTCTCTAACGAGCGCGGTATATGGGTATCATCCCACTTGATGCATGATTCCACCAATTGCTGGTTCGGTAACATTCGGGTCGTGACAGTCCAGTGCTTGGGTTACGAATCTTTTAACGAAGTCGTTGGGATGTTCATTGTTCATTTGGAGAATTCTCCCAGTCTCGAAAACGTGATTTGTTCGGACACGAAGAAATACTTCTGTAGAAAGCAACGACCATCTCGCTCCAATCGGATATCTTTGTTAGGCGCAATGTTGTTGTACCAGGTGTATGCCCTCCCGTGAGTGATTTTGAGAATTCTTTTAGGCGTAAACATGATTGTATTCATGTTCCCCCAAGGCTTCAAGAATCGAAATGTGTTCACGAGCATTACGATGCCGTCGTAGAGGAGGCGGGAGAGGTGTAACCTCTTGGTAGAGGAATCCGTTGCACATCTTGAGGGTACGGCGGCTGATGTTGGTGTACGTCCGTTCGGTCCCCTTTTCCTCGATTTTGGAGAAGCCGCTCTAGATCTTCATGGTAGGCCCGAAAGAGTGTATAAATTACGTGATTTACGGCCTACGGTTATACCGCAAGTGCACGGTGTCTTGGTTGTAGGACTGAGCAAGTGCGGGTCGAACCACAGAGACTTGTGGTGCCCTATATGTGATCAATGGCTTGCTACTTAACTGAATTCAAATGATAACAAGTGACAACAGGTTGTTTTTGCCGAAACGGCTAAGATTGAGTGGAATAAACCTAAACTAAGGTAAACAGTGAGATAAAATGATGCTAGGGTTATCAATTTCTACCACTAACTCATGTTATGTGTCAACTTAATTGGAAGCTTCTTGTTCCTATGGCAGACAGGGGTAGTTTGTCAATTCTACCACCTATCTGTGGTGTTTCTCCATGTGATTCTTCAATTTGACAGCTAAAGAACTAACCCGGAGTACTAGTTGTCTAATTAAGTACAACTAGTCAAGGGTGTTAGCATTTGTTTCTAAAGTTTGAGCTGAGGTATAACAATACAGTTGCAACCTAACTACAATGGATGCAAAGGCATCCATTGTGAGAGTAAATCTTTGTAATACCAAAATTGAAAGTATCGATAAAATTAAGCATGCAAGAACACTTCAAGCGAATTTAAACACAACATTGAATTAGGGTTTCATTGAAACCTAACACACTAAATTAGAACATCAATTAAAGCAAAATAAAGTTAAATTAAACTAGAGTGACTGCTCTGGCTAATCCAGGCGTGATTAAATTCTCGGTTCCCCTTCTATTTATACCAACACAAACCCCAAACCCTAGTTCTTGATAAAACATCAATTAAAAATGAAATAAACTCTCACCCACTTCTCGACTCGCGTGATGGCTCTACTCAATCATCTCTGTCTTCCGAATCGAACATGCGGGGTGGTTGGTGATGAAACCCTAACCCTATTTATCTTTTAACCTAGCTTCTAGGTTGAATAGAAAAGCTATAAAAAAAGATAAATAAGGGAGAGAGTGGTGGCGCAGAGGCTAGAGGAGTTGTTGGTGATGATGATGGCTCTGCAAAATGTCGTGGAAGAAGGAGGTGGAGGTATGGTGTGGGTAGGGTTTTGCGAGAGGCGTGGGAGAGGAAAGAGAAGGTGGAAGTGAAATGAGTTAGGTCGAGTGGGGGTATAGGGGTATGGGTGTTTCGTTGTGAGGCACGAACGGCGGGGGATGATGAGAACGCCGCACCGGCGTTGGATGAATAGGAGCGAAATACGGGCAGGTGGTAGAGGTAGCGGTTTTTGGAGCGATGCGGTGTTGCACGGAGCATCAGAGATGATGTATAGTGATGGAGCGACCGTTGGATGTAGGCGAGGAGATCTCAATGGCTCGGAGTGAGCGGGCTCGGATCCGGGTCATGGGTAGCTCTAGCCCATGTCTTGAGATGAGTTGCTACTTGTTGGGTTGCAATCGTTGCGCGCGCGGCTTTGGCTATCTACTCCATAGATGCTCGACTTCAATTCTTCGCTCTTTGGGCTCCTCAGATTCTCCGAGCTTTATTTATTACCTAAAAACACAAAATTAATTAATACAAATATTTATTCTTGAAAACAAAGAAAATACAGAATCTGGGATAATATCTGATTTCTAAGCGCAAAAGATGAGTAAAATGCCAATAAAAAGGTGTATAAATATGCACTATTTAGCACTCATCAAATACCCCCAAACCTGAATTTTACTTGTCCTCAAGTAAAACAGAAAACAAGAAATCCTAACTATACCCCTGTCGCGAGTCTCTCGAATGCATTTAGCGTATGCACTAAGCCTTTAAACCCCTAGGTGTCCCTAGTGGACGAGTTGTAGTCTCGTGTGAGGGTTTACCAGAGGTGTACCCACAAAACCTTCTCCAACTTCAGAGTGTAAAAGAGTCTCAAGCCTCCAAGAAGCTATGAGGACATAGAGTTTCGCATGCTAGTAACGAAGTTAGAACTATCGAAAAGAACGCATTCTCATCCTTAAGTCTTTGAGCGAGAAGTAACCATACCATATGAAAGAATTCGGATTGATTGTGATCATAAGCCTCGACTTCTGCCTCACCATTAGGATTTTATGATAATTGCACTCAAAAAGATCGCTTTTTAGTCTCTCATGTGTGTGCAGGGGGAGTAAAGAGAGAAATCCTGCACACGTTGTAGGTAAGAAGGATAACCTTCCGAAAATAAAATCTGGAGACTCCACAAAAGTGTGGACAAAAGAATCTTTTTCGATGATCTCTAAGAAAGGAAATCAACCATTAGCAAGGGTGGGAGTACTCACTCACTTCTCACCCGATCGGCAATTAACATCACTCTCTCATAAGAAACCATAGAAACGTCTTCAATCTTCGGTCTTCGGTCTTCAACTATTGATGACGAACTTCTGAACTTCACAAAAACTTAATAATAATTTTTTTTTTTTTTTTTTTATTTTATTTTTTTTTTTTTTTTTTTTTTTAACTTTGTGGTAACTAGACACAGAAAATAAACTACAATTTTTTTTTTTTTTTTTTTTTTTTTTAAATTACAAACACTAACAACGATAAAATTTAAATTTTCACAAACTTCATTAATTCTCATCTTATTTTCTTTTCTTTGTTGCACATAAACCTTGGACTATATCAATTTTTCTTTCAATATTACGATTACGCTCGGTTCTTGGCGATGATGTGTTTCTATGGGTCTTCTTTGATTGAGAGAGAGAGAGATGCTAAGCGCAAATCGATATTTAGAAGGAGTTTTCATCTTTAAACGTCACCCTCATGATTGACGGAATTAGCACTCAAGAGATCAAAAGTAGTCTTTGAAAGTGGTGCGAAGTTGGGTAGCTCACCATTCCTACCCGGAATTGACGTACGGTGACACACACTCTAAAAGCTTTTCTAGAAAGTCACAAAGAGTGAAGGTCGGTACCTCGCTTGATGTAAAATGGGTAGTCTCCACTATGGGTGATCACAATTCTACTAGAATATCTACTTGACACCTAATTAGCCCTCAGGTATGGTTAAATCCAACTTTAACGCTCTAATCAACTAAGGAACCCGATTGTGTTCTCCGGTACTTCCAAGTTACATTATTTCGGTCAGAATCTCTATGTAAACATAGCTAAAAAGCATGCTAGTGACTCTAAAATCTCTAAAATCTCTAAAATCTCTAAATGTGTCAACAATTGGAAGCTTCTTGTTCCTATGGCAGACAGGGGTAGTTTGTCAATTCTACCACCTATCTGTGGTGTTTCTCCATGTGATTCTTCAATTTGACAGCTAAAGAACTAACCCGGAGTACTAGTTGTCTAATTAAGTACAACTAGTCAAGGGTGTTAGCATTTGTTTCTAAAGTTTGAGCTGAGGTATAACAATACAGTTGCAACCTAACTACAATGGATGCAAGGCATCCATTGTGAGAGTAAAAATCTTGTAATAACAAAATTGAAAGTATCTGATAAAATTAAGCATGCAAGAACACTTCAACTGAATTTAAACACAACATTGAATTAGGGTTTCATTGAAACCCTAACACACTAAATTAGAACATCAATTAAAGCAAAATAAAGTTAAATTAAACTAGAGTGACTGCTCTGGCTAATCCAGGCGTGACTAAATTCTCAGTTTCCCCTTCTATTTATACCAACACAAACCCCAAACCCTAGTTCTTGATAAAACATCAATTAAAAATGAAATAAACTCTCACCACTTCTCATCGACTCGTGATGGCTCTACTCAATCATCTCTCGTCTTACGAATCGAACATGCGGGGTGGTTGGTGATGAAACCTAACCCTATTTATCTTTAACCTAGCTTCTAGGTTGAATAGAAGCTATAAAAAAAAGATAAATAAGGGAGAGAGTGGTGGCGCAGAGGCTAGAGGAGTTGTTGGTGATGATGATGGCTCTGCAAAATGTCGTGGAAGAAGGAGGTGGAGGTATGGTGTGGGTAGGGTTTTGCGAGAGGCGTGGGAGAGGAAAGAGAAGGTGGAAGTGAAATGAGTTAGGTCGAGTGGGGGGTATAGGGGTATGGGTGTTTCGTTGTGAGGCACGAACAATGCGGGGGATGATGAGAACGCCGCACCGGCGTTGGATGAATAGAGCGAAATCTGAGCCGGGTGATAGAGGTAAGCGGTTTTGGAGCGGTGCGGGTGTTGCGCGGAGCATCAAGAGATGATGTATAGTGATGGAGCGACCGTTGGATGTGGTGAGGAGATCTCAATGGCTCGAGTGAGCGGGCTCGGATCCGGGTCATGGGTAGCTCTAGCCCATGTCTTGAGATGAGTTGCTTTACTTGTTGGGTTGCAACTGCTTGCGCGCGGCTTTGGCTATCTACTCCATAGATGCTCGACTTCAATTCTTCGCTCTTTGGGCTCCTCTCATTCTCCGAGCTTTATTTATTACCTAAAAACACAAAATTAATTAATACAAATATTTATTCTTGAAAACAAAGAAAATACAGAATCTGGGATAATATCTGATTTCTAAGCGCAAAAGATGAGTAAAATGCCAATAAAAAGGTGTATAAATATGCACTATTTAGCACTCATCACTTCACGCGTGATGAAGTTGGAAGACTGGCCTCTCTCCCCTTGGCGCTCAGGAGCAACACGAGTTTCTTCATTCATGTGAGTCGAGTGAAACACCTGCTCGGGTGTATTGAATGCATCTCGCCGACTCCAAGGGTTGCCGTGAATCTTGCGGCAATCGTTCGGTCAAAGTTCTAAGGAAAGTGAGTACCTCTTTTCTGAAGTTGCGGCCATATCTTTTGAGTTTTAGCAAGAATTTCCTGTTTTCTCCGTCAAGTCTGCAATGGTACTAGACGGCGGCCTTCCTCTTGTGTCTCCGGCTCCTCGTCTGATGGAGGAGTGAGGGTTGTTGCTCTGGTAACCACTGAGGCGTTACGCTTGAAGAGATGCGGGATTTGCGCATTTTGCTCACGGCTTCGAGTGATGGGAGGTGTTACACCTACTGGGATGTCCTCTGCTCGCTAGTGTTGGTGATAGAAGTGACAGTTCCACGAGATGCATTGACCGCTGTAGCTCCACCGACGGATACATCAACAGGAAGTGTCATCCATCTTGGCTCCATCGAGTTGATTGCTGATCCGGACCTCAGTTCTACCATCTTGGAATGAATTGCTGATTGAATTGGTTCTAAGATCTACCCTTTTGAAATTGATGAAATTGAATCGGATTTCAAAGAAATTGATTTTACGACCAGAGAGATTAATCTCCCTTGTGGTCGCCAATTGTTGATGGGTGAAAACTACTCCTGCAGAATTTGGTAATTTGGGGTGTGGATGAGGAATGAATCTAAACCTTCAAAAAATGCACTGCGCGGTGAGTGCTTGTAGATTCGAGAGATCAATCTGTGCAAGTCCGGCCTAAACCAAGAAATGGCCGTTCCAGACTTGTTTCGGTCACAAAGTGAAGGAGATGGGGTCGATCTTAGGGAGGAAGCGAAGAAGGTGTTGAGATTGTGAAGGTGTTGGCTTGCTTATGACTTGTAACGAAAGATGAGCAAGCTTACGGTTGATCTGCTTGAGGCTCGAGTGTTTGAATACGGTTTGTATTAACACTTGGTTTACGTCGTCTGAACTTGTGTTGTTCTCCGTTATTCCCTTGTTGTTTTTGGAAATAGGAGGAGACCCTATTTATACAAGTCATTGAGCCTCATTCACGTTTCTCGGGGAAGTGGAGGTAGTGGAATGATGGAGTAGTGGAGTTGTGTGTCGGTACACACACGACCGTCTTACCCACTTTTCTTGTTCATCTCTAACCGTCCATGACTTCCTAACACGTTCTTGTGATGGCGCGCGTTGCACGCCGCACGCTGTAAACCGCGGACCAATACCCCGATATGCATCCCGATTTGTGACATGATTGATGTGCGGAATGTGGATCGTGGATCCACGAAAGATAGCATGTAATAATCTTTGAATTGAATAACTGCGTTATTCGGAAAGTCGAAATACTTGTGAAGTACAGGTGTGTATTTTATGCGAGGTACTCCATTACGGTGCGGTAAAGTGATGTGTAATGACTGCTCACTAACCAAATAACTCCCGACCGTGGTTGTATAACCAAGTTGGTGAGGTTGGACGGACGAGATGATGTTTGAGACACTCATCCGCGACAGATTGATGAAATTAGGGTTTTTAAAGAGGTGCGCAAGCATTACTCTTCACTCTTCCTTGGTCGAAACCAAGCATGGGAAGGATTTTGTAGAGGGCCGGCCATACATGCGTGTTGACGGCATGATGGTGTACACGTCCATGTCTCACCGTCTCATGAAGATGCAATCTAGGCCACTCAATTTGACCGGTCAAAGAGGAGTGGTTGAGATCGGTTTGCGCGGAAATCCCTTGCCGCAAAGGAGTTGGAAACCGCATGACATCCCAAGTTTGGGCGTGCGTTCCAAGACGACCCATCTTGGTCGGTCTTGGTCGATCATACCAGCGTGTAGGTGGTAGGCTAGTGTTCACACCTATACCGATTATCCCATGAAAACGTGATCTAAGCCACTCAAATCATCCGGTGAAGTTGAGCGGTCGAGATTAGTTTAGGATTTGGGAGATGTAACAGCGTGAGTTTGGTCGGGCGTTTTGGATTAGCCGGGCATGGTATGCCTTGGCCGACCGCAAGAGGAGGTAGATGGGCCCACGGTGGTCATCTTTTGGTATGGCCAGGGCCTTGGTTAATCAATTCGTGACCCTCCATTCGCATAGGAGAAGATGGACGCGCGTGATGACTTGAAGCCCTAATTTTGGCTTTCAAAGCCGCGCGACCATGCTCTTTTGGGCGGACGAATTTGTTGTAACCAACCATGATTGGCTTTGGCCGATTGGTCAAGTGTGTGGCGGTCACACGGTGATTGTGTCGACATGCTCAGGGCCCTTTGAGTCTACATCTACACCCTCCATCTATACTGCGAAGATGGATGGTTGAAGCACCGTTTTGCGGCACACGTAATATGCCGCAAACCCTAATTTAGGGTTTTCCGCCCATAATGCTTGGTATGGACGGTTTCTTGGCAAGCATGTGTATTCCATACACGCTTGGGGGTGATGGAATTGATCCGTGGTCATCAATCATGCTTGTGGAGTTGGATGACTGCGATCGTGATCATATTTGGCAAGCTAAGGCCGTGTGTATTCCATACCTTCTTGGGGGTGATGGAATTGATCGTAGTCATCCAATCATGCTTGTGGAGTTGGATGACTGCGATCATATCATATTTGGCAAGCTAAGGCCGTGTGTATTCCATACACGCAGGGGTGATGGAATTGATCCGTGGTCATCCAATCATGCTTGTGGAGTTGGATGACTGCGATCGAATCATATCCGGAGACCGATACGGTCAAGTCCGGATGCTCAATCGGGCTAAGTATAACACAGAGGAGGGGCTCAATCGGGCTAGTATAACACACCGAGAGGGCTCGGGCTAGTATAACACACCGAGAATCGGCACATACGGGTATTTCGTACATGGATTCATTATAGTGCTTTGAGGTTCGTGTTACTGAAGAGTAACACTCGGTCGTCATGCCCTTTGATAATGGGTACAGAAATACAAAGGCTGATATGAAATTCACGAGAAGGGATTGTTCTTTTGCATGCTCCAACTGGAGGAATTTCATGTATTCCGCAGTAATGGGATTGTTGCTACATGCTCCATTCTTGGCGAATTAAGTGAGGAGTATCCGTCACTTATAAACGACTTTATCTTTTACAAGATGTCAGCGCATGATTTTTCTGGTTACTTACAAATTTAACCTTAAACGAAAATCCACCATCAACAGGACCAAACGATATTTTCCCCTAAATTGTTTCCAATTAAACTCTTCAAGAATAATGATGAACGTAGCTAAAGAAAAAAGCTTCCAACACATATTTCGAGAAATAGATAAGCGAGATAAACTCGTCTCGAAATATCAAATGGGTATAGTGTAAAAGTATATATAGTTGTACGACTTAGCTATAGTAGACTAGAAATCAAGACTTATAGTTTTGATCACCTAAACTTGACAAACAAGCTTGAGATAGCAACGCTTGCAAGTTCGACCGAAAGCGAGTGCTCTAACAAGTTCATCTAATATAAACTCATTTCATAAGCTTTTGTTTCTTGACAAGAGCGAGACTTTTGTATTTTATTTAAATAGAGCAATGTGACGAAAATCTTCCATTTGAAGAAAAAAATGTGACGAAAGTGGAATACAAGGCTACAAAGCCAACTTCTCCATAAGTCCAACTTAATACTCAAAACAGTAGAACTCCTATAAGTTAATTATTCCGCTATAGCGGTCCCGAGTCGGAGACAACATGCTAAATTAATAATTCGCTAAATTTATTAATTAATAAAAAAAATTAAATTTTTTATAGGTCTCATCTCATATACAAATTAATAAATCTCTAATTTACATAAAATTAGTTTTATATTTATGTTAATTTGGTAAGTAATGATCCAGTTGTGACCAGATTTTTCTTAAAATTGATGTTACGTTGAATATCATCTTGGATTTTTCTTAACTTCATAAGAGTTTTTGGTGTTTTCTTTTGGTGATGCAATAAAAAATATTTAATGTCTTCACAACTCCGATAGATTTTTTACATGAAGCTAGCTCGTAACTACAATTTTATCATCGGCTTCCACACCATCACTTTTATCGTTTCCCGTGATACTCTCAATTGTTTCCTCGTCAGTCAAAAATCCAAAATAGTAAGTATTCTCTTGAGGGTAGTTCCAAAGGGCATTCATCGTCCATTCCATTGCGATAATTCAATCCTTTGACTAGTTCATTAATGCCTTCATTATCTAACATTTCAATTGAATACTCTGACTAGTGTTATCCGGGAACAAATATATATTTTCTAAGTTAAAAAAGACAAGGTTCATCGCATCAAACACATTAATCTTCTCGATTGGGTCTTCTGCTTCATAACCCTCCAAAAAACTACGATAAAATCGAAATAATGCATCTTGAAAGCTCTTATAATCCATGCGTCACAAATGTTGAATCTTGGTGTAGTGTTTGGTAGCAAGAATTATACAAAATTATGTCAATTTACTATATAAACTAATAATTATTATTCTATCAATAATTTAATATCTATAAATCTTATCGATCCATACCTTATAATTTTATAGGGGTTATATTGTAGGTAGGACGTCCAACCCCATATTTTCTTCAAACTCCAATGGATTTTTGTCCCATTTCAGACACTATTAAGTGCATAAATAAAAACCTCAAGTGAAACAACCATTTTTAAAGAAATTTTATACTCCCTTCCAGGAGTCCCTAACAAGTAAAGCATATAACATCACCAATGCATCAGCAATGCTAGATTTCCGCACAACAAAATTGTAGGTGTTCCTAGCCTCCCAAGACAAACAACCCAACAATGTGCAACCGTAGACAGATAAGGTAAATAACAATATAAAAAAGGGAATTTTCGTATTATCAGTTTAGGGAAATTTAAAAAAGTTTTCTAAAATGTAAAAATCCATTTGGATAAGAGTATATAATCCATCTATTTCCTAGATCTGAGATCTAGGTCTTCAACCCAAATCCAGAAAAACAGCCTCCAAAATTTTTCTTACCTAAATTCCTAACAAATCTCTCTCTAAAACCCCACTTATTTTCATAATCCCCCACCGATTTTGTCGGAAAATCACACAGATGGCATTGGGTACTACATACTCGCGCGTTGCAGTATGGCGAAATGGTCGAGTTGAGATTCCATTTAATGACGATGGAAATCGGACTACTCCTTCGTATGTTGCTTTTACTAATACCAATCTTTTGATCGATGATGCCGTCTAAGAATCAAGTTGCCAGGAATCCTATCAACACCATTTTTGGTAAAAAAAAAAACAACCCTTCCTTTTTTTTTTTTTTTTGTGATGTCCATTTTTCATTTACATCAATTGTTTGTTGTATCTTACTTGTTTTTGTTATGTCCATCATTACTTGTTTGTTGTATTATTTTTTGTATGTGTTTCATTACTTGGTTCATCAGTTCTTTGTTGTTCGATTGTCAAAGATGATTGGTTAACAGTAAGCTACATCTCCAAGGAGTCATCAACCAAGCTCTCAGTTTTTCCAGAAAATATTGCAGTTAGTGAAAGAGGCGGCGGTCAGATTTGTGATGTTTTAGGGTTCCACTCATTTTGAAATGAGATTCTTTTAGGGTTTCAAATTCTTGGTTGCTTAGAGGCTTCGGGATTGGGCTTTTTATACGGGTCTTCTCACACCTATTGTGATTAGAATTTCTTGGGCCTGCCATTTTGGTCAGGATTTTCACAATGTTTAGGTTTCTTAAAATGATGTATGGGTACTTCTACATGTAAGATGGAGTGTACAATTCCAATTTCATATAAATATATAAAATTATTTACCGAGCAAAAAAAAAAAAAATCAGTTGTTTGTTGTATCTTTACTGAATGCATGTTTTGTTCTGAATGTGTGTTGTTTTCGTAGATGTTAAACGCTTGATTGGTAGGAAATTCGGTGATAGGATTGTTGAGAATGATATGAAACTATGGCCATTCAAAGTCATTCTTTTGGAGAAGACAAGAGGCCGGTGTTTCAAGTGCAATACATGGGGGAGGAGAAACAATTTTCACCTGAAGAGATCTTTGTTATGGTCCTGCGTAAGCGGAAACAAATTGCACAAGGGTATCTCGGTACAAGTGTTGTGGATGTTGATATTACAGTCCCTGCTCACTTCAATGATTTTCAGCGTCAAGCTACTAAAGATGCTGGAACTATTGCTGGCCTTAATGTGATGTGCATCATTAATGAACCGACTGCGGCTGATATTGCTTACGGTCTTGATAAGAAGAAGGATGCTGATGAATTGAATGTTCTTATATTTCATCTCGGTGGGGCTACTTTGGATGTTTCGATACTCACTATTGGCGATGGTGACATTAAAGTCATGGCTCAGATGGAGATACCCATCTTGGAGGGGAGGATTTCGATAACAGGGTGGTTGATCACTTTGTTCAAGTTTTCAAGAAGAAGAACAAGAATATGGAGATTACTATAAACCCAAGGGCTCTTAGGAGGCTGAGAACAAAGATGAGAAGGCAAAGAGGACTCTCTTAATGGAGACTAAGTGGAAACTAAGGAAAGTCTTAGCCACATCTTAGTCCCACATTGCTTACCACCTCCTTATGATCCTAATATATAAGGTGTGGAGCCACTCCACTCATTGCCAATTGGTTTTAAGTTGGAAGCCCACACACTTCTATCATGGTATCAGAGCTAGGCCCTGTATGAGACATATGACCCGTGTAAGACCCGGAAGACCTAAAAGGCAGGGCAGCCAAAACGGGCAACCATGCAGGGATCCACATTGTAGAGGCCTCAAGAGCCCTACACGTGGAGGGGGCATAATGGAGACTAAGGAAAGTCTTAGCCACATCTTAGTCCCACATCTTATGATCCTAATATATAAGGTGTGGAGCCACTCCACTCATTTTCAATTGGTTTTAAGTTGGAATCCCACACACTTCTATCATCTCTCATCCCAGCCTGCCACAAGAATTACCTTGGACTCTTTGTATGGAGGAGTTGATTTCGATGTGGAATTTCTACGTCCCTATGTTTGAACTACTTTGAACAAGGATTTGTTCAAAAATGTATGGAATCTGTTAGAAAATGTTTGGAGCAATCCAAGATTGAAAAAGCGGCATTCATGAAATCGTGCTCGTTGGTGGGTCCACTAGAATACCAAAGATTCAGTCTCTATTACGGGATTTCTTTCCCGGGATGGAACTATCCAAGAGCATCAACCCCGACGAAGTCTGTGGCCGAGGGTGCTGCAATTCTGCCGCTATGTTGGCTGATCCGGGAAATTAACTCAAAATAGAAATTCATGCAGCGCCTTTCATAGTGGCAGACCCAAGTTTATAATTTTATTTAGAAAGTTAAAATTTTCAGTTCAAAATCAAAAGAGTCGGAACTCAAGATCAAAATCTATATTAATGTTGCTCCCTGTATGGTAGTACTACAATGTTGTCATCTCAAAGAATCAAAGAAGAAAGGAGAACGAGATACCAAAATCTATTGACAAAACAGATGTAAAAAAAAAAACTATTCAGATAAATCTTCATCATCGTTCAAACAGTTCGCTAATGAAATTCTGACCCTCGATAAAACTTCGCCATCACACACCATCTGTACATACCCAAAGCTGAGTTCAGAAATTAGTCATTAGGGATCAGAGTTCCTCATTTACCAAATCACAACCAGAATGAATGCGTGTATTTCAATCCAACTAGCAATCTGTGTAAAGAGTACCGAGGATAGACCACCCTGTCCGGACAATAGGGTTGCCGGTTGCGAAGCGCTTTTTTGTTCCTTGACCACACCAAAGACACAGAGGTACAAATGTAATACCAAAGTGCTTTCCCACCTTAATTAAGCTTTTGTTTGACCCAATCACAATGCCAATATCAGCAGTAAGCAGGGCATAGCAAGTCACTAACCGAGCCACCAATGAAAACAAGACGGGCACCAACGCCATGTTCACTTGCATTCTCCCGCACCATGTCCTCAAAATATTTAAGTTTAGTCTGAACAGACTGATGTGCCCGGCGAGTTACTTCACCCGTAAATACTCCATCTCCATAATCGAACTCATTCCCATCTACTTTCAACATGTCTAAACCACCCCGTAAAAAAAAACATAAGTTTAAGGAGTATCCATGCAAAAACACTTTCGGGGAATAGAGTTTTAGACCGAAAGGAGCATATACTGGAACTATTCTCATGACCAAAACCTTGCAAAGTGACAAGTTGGACGATAGCATAAAAACACCTAAATTACCTAGCAATCTGTACATAAATATATAATAATTCCTTCAAGAAGAAATGATTTAGCACCGAAAGAGCTGCCTAGTTAGATCCCCACTCCAACATGACATTACAATGGCGTGATGCATCCAGATTGTTCACTTTCTCAAAAAGTTCATGCAACCATTTTGAAGCATCATATATTTGCCAGCTTGCTTTATGTCCCTCCAAGCTTATGCCCGCACACCGAATCAAATATTCTTGAAACTGCTTGCTCCTCGAAGATGAGAGCTTTACAAGCGCACTGTAGAGTCCGGTCATAATGAAAACTAACAGCTGCAAATGAAAAGAAAAAGAAAACACAAGGTTGAGATTTGAGGGTCGACATCTAAGAAGTAAGCAAACACTTGCTCTCTTCTGTTTACAACAACTTAAGAGTTCAAAACGTTCTAGATAAGTATAACATGCCAATTCATGATTCACTTGTCTGATCATACCTTTTTTACCGAGCATAATTTTCTCAACGAAATTACTCCCAAGTATACTGCTGGGAAAAAAAGCTCCCAAGTCTTCCTCAAATCTATTGATGTAATCTGAGAATGTCTCTCTTTATCTTCACCCCGCATTTGCCGAAGGTTTTTTGATACTCAATATTTCGATGTTTGCTAATATTTCCAAAGAAGCCACACTGCACTACAACAATACATGCTATAGATCACATGCTATAGATCACATTTTATGAAGACCTATTATCTTTATATAGCTAAAACTTAAAGATCATAGATATTTTGGTGTTTGTGATCTAATAGCAAAAGACCATCTTATAGATCTCATGCTTGGGTAAGTGTGATCTTAATCTTGATTATTTGACCACTTTCTTGGCTAGTTAGTGATCTAAACATGTCCAGCCCAACTTAGTTTTACGGGCCCAATAATAAAACAAATTTTATTCTCCAAATTTCTTTCGAGTTTCATTTCACTAATTTCTTTTCTCTCTCCGTCTCTATCTTTCGCTCTCTCTCTCTCGAATTTCCATAGGAGTTCAAGTGATTAATTTTCATAGTTTCAAAATCTCGATCTGTATGATTAATTCAGTTCATACTAATCCGTTAATTCGTTTGGTAATTTGTTACTGGGAAACTCAAATCGTGTGTATTATTCATTATTGTTGAAGATTTTTGATTCATCTGAAAAATTTTCTTTTTTTTAAATTTGTTGAATCTAAAGATACAAGTTTAATATCCGTGTGAATTGGTGGTTCGTTTTGCATTCTGCTTTGTAGTTTATGTGATTTGTGGTTGTGTAATTTCTGTTTGAGAATCTAGGGTATAATTTAGATTAGGGTTTTGACGGATATGTGTTTGTATGATATGATTTCGTATGTGTTAGGTTTAATTTACTAATTTTGATTGTTTTTTACTAGTTTCATAGCCAATGATATCCATTTGTAAAGAGAAGACAAGTGTAAGTTTGAATTTTTCGGCATTGATGGTTATGAACAATAAGTAGCCATTTCTATTCATCTGTTAATGTGGATAGGATAACTGATTATTGAAATACATGTGTGCATTAGATTTGACACCCTGAACATTATGTATATTATTTTACTCAAACATGACCAATTCCAATTTACTTTCCTGTTTCACCATTACATAGAGGGAACCAGAGGAGATGATGATAATCAGTTGGAAGCCGTCGATTAAGTCGAAGAATTTTACAAATATTAGAAGCTCGCAGAGGTAGTTCTCTTTAGTTTTAGTCTTATTTCTCAGTCTAACTTTATAAGTCATACTCTCTTCTGGGTTATTCCCATTTCTATATTAAATAATGATTTCCTAAATTAGCATCAAGTACCGCATAGTAGTAAGTGTATCACCGAAGTCTATCATAATAAAGTCGTAACAAATAAATTTACTGCAAGTCCCAACTTTATCGTGTGCTTTTTCCCATGGAAACGTGTACAAGTAAGGTCATTTGACAGCTCTAGCTTCAGTAGCTGATTTGTCACAGGTACCTTATGGATTCTGCTTCTTCTGTTACCTTTGGCTAAATACTACTGAAAAAATCTGACTGTATTCTCTGTGACAAATCTATGGAGTGCGTTAGTTTGGTTGAAATTAAGGTTGGGAATTATAAGTTTTGAGATAATGCTTGTTGTACGATCTCAGTTCATTAAGATAGTTATGCCAAATAGTGATTCACAACCATATTTTAGTGATAAAAGTAGTTGTTTGTGGCCTGTTCATGACAGATTTTGGGGTCACTTTTTGCATTAGATGGATTCACTTTTTGACAAGTTCATTGATAGATAGTTGTGCGGTGATCTGTTAGCCAAAAATTATGGCCCAAATCATAGCTTTCTAGAGATTGTATTGTTATCCAGAGATTTGAGTTTCCTTTTTCAGTGTATCACTAAATCTCATTCTGGCATCGAAACATGTTCATATGAATTGTGAATAGGTCTTATGCTCATCTAATTCATTGCTTTTGTCCTGCTCTGTTCGCATGAACTTTTCTGACTTCAAAATACTCCGACTGACCTATGTTTGATTCACTCTTTTACCCTTCTGTTTGACTGACATGTTTTCTTTACTGAATCATTTCAATCTGATAGTTGTTTTTCACCAACTATGTGGACTTCCGGCAAAGTAAAGAAGAATTCTCTAGGGAGATGGTTTAAGCAGGGTACCACCATCAGGTAATGTTTCTTCATTTCCACATTTTGTACGCGTCTTTTTTTTTTAAACTGCAAATCAAGTAAGGCATTATTCATTTTCATCTCTCTCTATAGATGCATAAGCATTTTTTTTTGTTGCTGTGGGTATTTGTCACAAGCCTATGTTTAGTGTGTGATCTATAGCATTTAGCTATATACCACATACTTATATAGCTATGTTGTTGTTCAAGTTCTTTAATTAAAATTCTGATGCAATGATTCTTCTTCTGTGTTGTTTGAACCAGTGATATATTGCATTGTTTTTATCACCTTCTATCAGTTCTGCTGAATTTTTTAGTCTAGTTTATTCATGTCATTTGTTTTATCCTGAAGAAGAGGATAGGAGCTAAGCTAAAGTAGATGATACTTCTGTTACTTATTTAGTTATTATAAGATTTTTTTTTTTTTTTTTTTACCTGAATTAACAGTCACAAGCCTTTTTCAAATGCAATATCATTTACAGCTCTACTTGATCAATCATTATTGGCTTTTAACTGCTTCTCAACTCTAAATGGCTGAGAGTTGGATTATCATCAAAAATATGAACGTAAATCCATTGATTTGAATGTAGGGACAATATCGTTTATTAACTTCTCAACTCACTTTTAATTATGCGAGTCAGAAACTGTACACGCGTGCGGAAATCGCTTTACACAACAAGAGGACAGACTGTTGGATTATCATCAAAAACAAGGTAAGATACTTTTCCCTATTCCCATAATTAAAATTAGTGTTAATCATCAGTGAGCCAGACCACATAACAATTCTATGTTAGGTATTCAATGTTACTCCTTATGTGGAGGAACATCTAGAGGTGATGCCATTCTAGTGCACTTGGGAGATGATTCAATGAAGGATTTTACGGGTATGCATTTAACGCCCTTGTACCAATAATTTATCTTGTTGTTGCCAGAGTTAATCTTGTACCCCTCAAATCAGTCTTATCTTCACGCGACATGTTTATTGGAAGTTTAACCGTTACCCTGGTGGATGTGTTCACTGCAGACGCATGTGGCAGCTTCTTGAGTTGCATTCTTTGTAGCGAACCTGATGCCTGCAAGGTTCCCCTCTGTTGGTAAGCAACCAAATTCTGTCTTCTCTAGCACAAGTTTTTCTGCATAGTTTCGGATGATGATGTTCGGATAACCATTAGATTATCCTAGTTACGTACCAACCCTATTTTGAATTTCAAAACCCGCTTGAAGATGGGGAAAACTATGGGCATCTTGATTTTGAATAATGTATATTGCCACTGTGGTCCATTGTGGAAATCACTTAATTTTGAAATATGAATACACCCTTCCTTTTTCAGGCCCTTTAAGGTTAAAATACAGAATCAAAACAAGAAAGACGAGGCAAAGTGGAACCTATTGGTGTGCAAGGTGCTCCTGCTCATTTCCAGAAATAAAGATGGCCGATCTCTCTTGATAACTTTAGGGTAGTACCTTTGATGCTCATTACCTGTTTCAAAGATATGGTTCGTAAGTATGATGGAAGGGTGACACATAACCCTGACATGAATGACATGCCAATCTTTTTCTATCTCTGTTTTTTACCTAATTCATATTAACCTGTATATGCAGGCAGATCTCTGGAATGTGGTGTTATCCTTTATCAAATTGTGATAGGGAAAACCCCTTTTACTGGGAATAACCAAATCCAGGTTTGAGAGCTATCTCGTTACTTGTGTCTTAATTTAGTTACCATTCTGTTGTGCTTTTGCCAAGTCGTGATAGATTCTTTTTCTCGTTTCCTGTGTAGTTGCTGCAAAACATCATGAGATCAAAAGAATTGTCTGCCTTCCTCGAGAGGATTGAAGGAACTTGGTACTCCTGGTTTGAGTGAACTTTGCTCGTCTCATTCTGATGTAAAGGATCCGAGTCTTGGTACTCCTGGTTTGAGTAAACTTAGCACATCTTGTTATGATGTAAAGGATCTGTATTGTACCCTTTAATTTGAGTTAAACAGGTAGACAAAAATGTGTAATTTTTCTGTTAGTTTCTGGTTCAGAAATGAATTTAATTCAGCCATTGTTTCCTTTTTATCAGTTTTTGGATTTGAGTTACACAGGTGCAGAAATGGTATGGGATCACACTTTGGGTTACTGTTTGTAGGGTAAATTTGGGTTGAAAACTTAAGAGGAAAGATCACAACGTTTTAAAACCTTGTCTTTTAAAAACCTATCTTTAGATCTCAACTTTTCAAAACTTTATGTTCTTTGCAAAGGGAAGGATCACACTTTTCATTGCAGCAAAGTTGTTATCTATGGATCACCCTTTAGATTATACTGGCAAAGATCACAAACAGCCAGTACTTAGATCACACTTTTTAAGAATGATCCATGTATATTTTTGTTGTAGTGCTGGTACATGTAAAATCAAAATCTGCAAATAGCATCAGACGTTCCTCCTTAGGATCAAGCTTTGTATATATCGGGATGATCAGGGTTTGCTCAGACTGTCGAGAATAAAAGAAGTCCATTTGAAGTGCCATAGCTTGATAATAAAGCCTTTCTACGACTTCAACCTCTTTTTCGGTCAAAGAGTCGCATAGCTCATCAAGCACTTTCGAGAATCCGAGATATGATCTACGAAGAGAAATGTAAAAGAAGTTCATAAGCTCCTTATGCAGAAAATATCAATCATTCTTAGTCTCCCGAGAAGTGTTGGAAAGGTAAATAAAGGAAAAAGTTCTCGAGACTAATGATAAACACACCTCGAAACTTTCATAAGAATATTCCTTCAACCACTTGGCTTTGTATGGGTGAGAATAAACATAAGGACTAACAAGTTTTGCATCGCCTCACTAAGAAAGGCATGGAGTCTCAGGCTTGGCATCACAGCACCAAGAGTATAAGGCAGGAATTTTGACTGCTCGTATTGGAATTTCACTAACTTGTATATTACCCCAAGCAGTTGCTAACAAGAACTCTTTGTATTTATGTTTGTGCGGGGTGAACACTCGGCCTCTTTTGTAGGGTTTAAACACAGTTTCTGCACAAGGAGAATCTCTTCATTATATATAATCTGTAAATTCTTTGAACGCACCGAAAATCATGCTAACCGGTATATGTATAATCGATGCACAAAGATAATCATTAAACAATATCATGAAAACCGTAAAAAGTACACAAGGCAACATTCATAACATTTAGATGCAACATTTCCTAAAAACATCTAGCACTCAAACATGCAGGAGCTTGACGGACAAATTTAATTCAATATATCATTTAGAAAGGCGAACACTTCTTAATTCTAAAGGACTGTGATCCATTTCCGCTACTGCTTATTTGTGAAGAATTACGTTATCATCTTCAATTAATACAATTCTAATGAATTAGATAATCGAAATATTTCAAGATCGTTGCGACAAAGAATGTGACAGTCCCTAATTGTCTCTGCTCCTGTTAGGGAACTAGATATTATGCATCAAAGTGTAACACAAGAAAATAAAAGAAAATGCCCACGTGAAAGTTCTCAATAAACAGACCCAAATTATACTGATCTGATGCTAATTAAGAGGTGTGGCAACGAAGGTTTGCTTCTACAATCTATTACCCATCGCCTTATAACATTACATCTCACAGAAACGGCCAAAGAATTTCATAAGAAAAGAAGATAGTTCCTAGCCATCTATGATTCCGATATGAAAGCTAAATGTACAATATCACAAGCAACTTATTTCAATTGAAATGACCTAACCTAGTAATCTTGCAAGAAAAAGAAAGATGGAATTCACCAAAAATCTTAAATAAACAAAGATAATCAATAAATCATTGCAAGAAAATAGAATCCTCATAATACTTACTTGTCCAACAAGAGAACCGTGCCTTCCCAATTCTTGCTTCACATTACTACTCCACCTTATGAATTCGGTCTTATGAGAAACATTTTTACATTGAACTGCCGCTAACTTATACCGAGTATGTACACAGAACAAATACACATGAAAATCAATACACAAACGCAAGAAAACCAAAAAATCAAAAAAAAAAAAAAAAAAGCTGAAACTTACACTTCCACAAAATCTTTCAGAAGATGTGCATAATCGAGAAATCGTATTGATCAAATTCTTTATCATCTAAACTTCCGAAGCAATGTGAACAAACAAAGCAATGTGAATATATTAAGTACAAGTGCTTCATTTCTACAAACTTGTCCACAATGGTCCCGACATACTAATCTCATCGTAATCAGATTCCGACATTTCTTCTTCTTCTTCTTTTGATGTCGACATGCCGTTGATTTCAACAACTTCTTTTGATGATGATTCCCGTAATGTGGAGTAGTAATAAAGCGAGAGATTAAGAGAAGAAGATATGGTTTCTTGATCTTCTAGAACAATCCAAGAGACCAAGAATTACAAAGTGAATGATTATTTATAAGCGAGGGGTAGTTATCGATTATCTACTGTGGAGAAAGAAGAGGTTAACCGACTAACTCGAACAAGCACAATTTGTACCTCGGCTGCACCAAGATTGTACACCAAGAGGCTTGGTTAGCCTTAGCCACCCTTGACCGTATTTCATACATATCACGCTGCGTGATTAGGAATTTATAGTCTCGGGCATAACGAGGTTGAATCATCTCTGCTGGTGTAGGGAGTTTTTCAGTCTTCGATAATATGTAGCAACACCACCCATGATCATCAAATTGGCAACTAAAAGCTGTTTCAAGTACTGAAAATTAGAAGCAACGGTTCATTTGTAACCCTAAAATCTAATCTAAAACCTTAGTGGAAGGAGAAACGATGCAATTTACGAGAACATCTTCTAAGTACGATTAGGTTCCGTAGCAACACCGGTTTGAGAAGGGGATGGGAAAATCTTTCAACAGAGAATTAGGTGACTTGTTGAAATGAGAATCAATGAAATTCTCAGCAATCGCTTGAAAACCTCGATTAAATCTTATATATATATATATACTAATATAAAGAAAAGAGGTAATTGTTTGGTGAAGTTTTATTTTGGTGAACCCATTTCACATGACAATAATATCCTCATTAACTAAGCTTTTAGTTAATACTAATTTCTCACCCGTACGATGCACGGATCTGTTTCTTACTTATGGGATATTGAACGCTTCCAATAAACAATAGTATTATAGAATAGGGTAATCAATTGGTGAGTATAGAACAAAAAGTCAAAAATATGTTCTCTCTTAGTTGATGTCCAAAAAAATTAAAATGAACCTTAACTGATGCGTAAAAAAACAAAATGAATCAAAAAGGGCGAAAAAAAAACAAAAAAGGGCCACAACAAATATAAACAGTAAGGAAAGCGATGAAATAAAACAAGGGAAAAAAACGGTTTAGTCCAAAAACGCGTCAAAAAGTACGGATTAATCCATCTCGAGTTAACTAGGTACAGTTTACTCCAAAAATTATTTAAAATATGGAAAATACACAAATAACCTTCCTGATTTACAATTTAGTCCAAATATTTACAGTTTAGTCCAAAATGATTCATGATGATGTCAACAATTTTAAATAATATAAAAAATATTTAAAAATAATTTATCTTTCGCACAACTCGTCCAAAATTCACAAACTTTATATGTTCGGAAAGCTCTTTCCGAAATCTACAAAAAGAGTACCATATGACTATATAATTTTCAGTTTTAAGAAAATTTAATTATCGTTGTGTACAAAAAAAAAAAACTTATGCACAAAAAATTCATAAGCTTATGCAATCAATTTTTCACATGTACACCATTTTGTACACACCTACAAAACATATATGAAATTAGTCACTCATACATACACTCGGACCTGCTTCTTCATGGGAATTACACTGGTACACCAATACGTACACTCCTGCAAAACATGCATAATTCATAACTACGCACAAATCTACTTTTTCATGGAAGACTAGCGCATTAATATATACACCCTTAATAATCATGCATAAAATCGATCATTCATGACCACACACAAACCTACTTTTTCATGGAAATTACACATGTGCATCAATAGGTACACCCCTTCAAAACATGCATAAAATAGGAAGGCTATTATTGGGGCGTCACACATCATTAGAGGGGCTTCATTTGGATATTTGGTGACCAAAAATCTGGTTAAGGGATATTTTGATTCCATAGCAATTTGTCAAAATTACCCTTAAATTAAAACTACTAAAAATAGATGAGGAAGAAGCAAACTGATCCTAGTGATGGTAATTAGAGCTGGCAAACAAGCCCAAAACCCGCGGGTTGACCCGGACCGGCCCGTAAAAACCCGAACCCGGCTTGGCTGGTTTATAAACAAGCCGGGTTAGGGTTGGGAAAATGCTGGCCCGTGCGAAAACGGGTAAACCCGTCCTGTCCCGTGTATCCGCGGGTACAACCCGTAAACCCGCCATTCCTATGCTTATGACGTGTGCCCCCCATGATACGTGTCTCCTAGAGTCCTAGGTATAAAAAGGAAAAACCCTAGTTTTCTTTCTTCTCTTCTTTTCTTTCTTCTTTTCTTTTCTCCCTCCGCACTCCGCAGCGGCAGCAGTTCAGCAACTTCAGTTCTCTTGTCTTGAGTTCTCATCTTTTTCACCTTCATTTTCTTGTTCCATATTTACAATTAGCAACAGCAACAATGGTTAGCGACTAGTAGCAAGTAAGTAAATTCGTTGATTTTGAATCTGTATGTCACTTTGTTGTTGTTTTGTTCATTTTAACCGTGTATCATTCATGCATAGTTTGGGGTTTGACCGTTTGATGTTCAAATGCTTGTTATCTAGTGTTTTCAGAAGTGGGTTTTACTTAGTTTGGCAGTTAATGTTGTGTATTTGTAGATCTATGTTTGAATCTTTTATGATCACTGATTTAGTGTTTTAAATTTTAATTGGGGATTGGGGTTATCGGATTTTGATGAGAATCATTAGATACAACTTGGGTTATTGTATGTATCAAGTTGATTTTGGTTTTGGTTCTTATTTGGATAACTTGATGTGAACTATTTAACCTTTAATTAGAATTATTAGGGGTTTATGATTAAGACTTTATATGAAATCTCAGGCTATTGAATTCTTAGGGTTTTTTTTAGTGATGGTCATGGTCCTGATGGAGTTGAGAAGAAATTGAGATATTTGCATAAAATGAAGAAATTGAGATTGAAATATTTGCATAATTGCATAGAATGAAGAAATTAAGATATTTGTGTTGATATTCTCTATTGGCATAGAATGAAGTTATTGATTCAAGTCATTTGGTTACGATGTTGCTTTTCAGTTGTATACTTCTATTGTATTTTTATATTCACTTTTTGTTATTAATTATAGGTGTTGTAACTTGTAAGTGAGCGCAAGTCGAATTATTCTCGGCTTATTGCAACCACAGTGGGGGCGGAGGGCCGCTAAAGTCTAAACCAAGTTAAGTAGTTAACCAACAAAGAACAGGGATAAGTGAAGCTTTTCCTTAATGTGAGAATGTTTCCCTTCTTTTGATAAGCAGCCATCTACTGTGTTTGGCTTCTATTGTGACTTGTTTTGCATATGAAATTTATTTTGATAGACCCCGGAGCATTGTATTTTCTGGGCATCGTCTATTTTAGGTGTACTAAGGATAGCATTTAAGAGAACTATTTGGTTGTCATAACATTGAGATATTTGAGTTGTTGTAATTTTAGGATTCATTTCAATCTGAGTTTATACTTTATACTTTATATGTAATGGAATGGAAGTTATGGAACTGTTAAAGTGTATATATTTATATATATGGTTGACATTCAGGTTTATTTTGATCTATTGGGGTTAGCCTGGTTGTGTAGAATGTAGATTGAATTTGTGCTGAAATGATGTTACTTAAGACATAAGGTAGTAATTATACAGGTGTTGTTGTTGTGAAGTTGAAAGTTCAAAGTTTTATAAATGTTACACTTTAACTAATTAGGCATAATGAGTTCAACCCAAAAACATTGTGAAAGTAAAGGCCCATTCTTAATTCTTATGCTCACCATTAGACTGACATAATGCATTGATAGATTTTCTTGCTCAGAGTGTGAAGTAATTTTGAGTTAACAAATATGTGTTCTATTTTTTTAAGTCAGAAAGCCATGTATGATCTTGATGTGCAATGTGTATGAGACTTGTATGAACTATCTTCTTGTGCTCTAGTGCTCTACATTTGTGTGTGAATGTGATGTGATAATGGAGTGCATTAATCTGTGACTGTCAATTGAATGGGCTGGATTCATGTAATCATATTTTCATTCCCTTGTATATTATTGGGGTTATCACTTATCTTTGACCTATTCTTTGTTGTCCATCCAGGATGTCAATTGTACAAGAAGAAGACGATGTTATGAGTAGTGATGGTGAGGAATGTGAGGATGGTGATGTTGAGATGCTACATTCTCAGGAATGACTCTGCAACTGTTGGTTGTGCACCTGCACCAGTTTCAGGTGGAAAGAGACATAGACTCAGATCCGATGTTTGGGAATTTTTTAAACTCGTTAAATATAAAGATGGAACAAAGAAGGGAGTATGCAAGGCTTGTAATGCAGGATATAAATATCAAAGCCAGAAAGGTGGAACCTCATCCATGAAAAGGCATAAGTGCCCTAACCGTCAATCTCAAGACGTAGGGCAGATGCTATTATCTGCAAAGAATGGCCAGTTGTCTACCCGAGTACGCAAAGTTGATCAGATGAAATTACGGGATCTTTTTGCAGCATTAATCATTGCAACAAATCTCCCACTTGCTTTGGTGGAGTGGAAAGAATTTAGGGATATATGTTCTTATTTAAATGAGGATGCTAAACCAATATCAAGGAATCTTTGAAAGCGATATTGTCAAAAAATATAAAGCACAAAAGAAGTTATTAAACAGATTGAAACTTGCCCAGGTATGATTCAAAATTTCAAATGAATCAAATCATATTGACCCATATGTTGTGTTTTATACTTTTATGTATGAGTAATTGATTAATATGCTTTGCTATGACTTACCCTTACAGGTAGGATATGTCTAACATCAGACATGTGGACTTCTGTAACGACTACTGGATATATAAGCTTAACTGTGCACTATCTTGATCAAAATTGGGTGTTGCAAAAGAAGCTTCTGAATTTCTGCCCCCTTCCACCACCTCATACAGGTGAAACACTTACTTGAGTCTTGAGATTTTTTATTCTATTTTTATATCTTCAATATAAGTTCATGTTAACCTTTCCACTACCTCAAACAGGTGAACTCCTTTCTGCTAAGCTATTTGCAATGATAGAAGATTGGGGAATTGAAGACAAGGTATCCAACATCACCTTGGATAATGCTGCAAATAACGGAGCTTGTGCTGGAATTATGAAGAGTAGACTTGCTGCAAAGAAGATCTTGTTGAATGATGGAAAATTCTTTCACGTTATTTGTTGTGATCACATCTTAGCTCTTATTGTAAAAGAAGGACTTAAGAAGATTGATCCAGCCGTGCTTAAGATAAGAGCGTCAGTGAAGTCCCTTAAAAAGTCCCAAGTAAGAAAACAAAAGTTCTTAGACATCGTTGATACTTTAGGCATGTCTGGCCAAAAAAGGGGTATTCGTCAAGATGTTAAGACAAGGTGGGATTCTAGTTTTCTTTTGTTATAAGTTAATAACTTATATAATTATAGAATTGTATTAATGTTTATTATATACTCACCGAATGAATGTTTGTTTTATACAGGTGGAATTCAACTTATCTTATGTTAGATAGTTGTATCTCGTATAAAATGTTTTCTCTCATTTGAAGTTGGTGGATTAGGACTATGAAGACTGTCCAACTGATGAAGAATGGGAACAAATTGAAGAAGTCACGAAGTTTCTCAAGGTGTTTTATGATCTCACAACTATATTTTCTGGTATTAAGTATCCTACTTCCAATCTGTATTTTGAAAGAGTTTGTCAAGTTCAGGTGTTATTAAAGAAAGAAAGCAGAAGTGATATTGAATGCATTAGGAACATGGTAAAAGAGATGCAAGCAAAATATGATAGTTATTGGAAGGAGTTGAGTCCTATATTGGCGATGGCAGTTGCGTTAGATCCTAGATTGAAATTGAATTTTGTGAAATTTACTTACTCCAAGTTGTATCCTGAGGCGAGACAATTAGAACGTGAAGTTAATAAAGTGCGTATTAATATGACAACACTTTTTAATGAGTATTATAGCTTATCAATTTCAAGAGCTTCCAACAGTGGAACTCAAAATTTGGGTATTCAAAATGGTGGGAATTCAGTTGCCCAAGAAGGAAGTGAGCTTTTTAAGGTAATTTTAAAGCTTACTTAACTTTAATTCATGTTAAATGACATGTCTGAGGTGTCTGTGTAGCCATTTATGTTTTGTATCTTAAAAAATTATGTGGTTCTGTTTGTCTTGTAAGGGTACTATCAACCGTGGATGTTGTATGTGGTCGTGTTAGCTTGTTTCTAAGACTTTTTAGACTCATATATTCAGTACCTTGTCTTTTTAGGAATATGCTGCAACACAAGAAAGTGGTGGTGATGTACTATACGACTTGTCGAGTTAGATGAATATCTTAGCGAGTCATATAGAGGTTCTTTAAATGTGAAGTTCGACATCCTAAATTATTGGAAAGGCCACGAACAACGATTTCCAGTACTTTCAAGAATGGCGGGGGATATTTTGTCAATTCCTATTTCAACCGTCGCTTTAGAAACTGCATTTAGCATTGGAGGAAGGGTAATTGATCGATTTGAAGTTCCTTATTACCCGAAAATGCTTGAGGCGTTGATAACAACTCGTGATTGGGAGTATGGAGTTGGTAAGTAAATCAAGTAATATTTGTTTTAGTTGAATGTCTAAGACTCTAAATCTCATATATACAACATTGTTTTTTTTTTTTATCCGTGTAGGAAAAGAAGATATGGATGAGGACAACGGGATCATTGAAGAAGATGTATTAGGATTTGAACCTGAGGCGGTGGAGGATGAGCAAAAAGTAGAGGATGGGGAGGAAGTAAGTTCTTATGCGTCTAATTAGTATGCGTACTTCTTCAATATAAAGCGGGGTAATTATGCAAATTCCATGTTTTTGTCTTGAATCTTTTCTTTTGTTTGGTTTATTTTTGCTTCAAATTACAGATTCAAATTGAATAGTTGGAGCAACTCAGAGATAGACACATGGAATATGAGAATTTTTTTGGACAGACATTTATCACTTATCAGTGTCTCCAAATTTTGTATAGAAAAGAGATTGGAGATGTTTTTTTGGACAATTATCACTTTTTTTGATTAACCACAATATTCATTTTGTGCAGGAAGTGGTTATTAATATCTTTATTGTCGGACTTGGTGATACAAATTACAAACAATGGTATTACTACGGTCTCGGAGGTTTTTTTTTCTTTGTTGAAGATATCATCATGAACTGATGAAGTACTGTAATGACTAGTCACTGCTATACTGTGTGTTCCTTTAAATGCAAAATTAGTTTAGTTTTGAAATTTGAGTTTTTAAAGTTTGATATTATTAAGGTTTGATGTTTCGTTGGTATGACTGTCATTGTTGAATCTGTTAATTGAATTGAATCGAAATATCAAACTGAATTAGATGAATGTTAGGTAGCAGGGAATGAGCTTTAGATGGGCTGAATGTGGCCGGAAATCGCCCAAATTGATTTCTGGCGAGTTGACTCAACAAAAACCCGCTAACCCGTGAACCCGCAAGCTTTACACGGGACGGGCGCGGGTTAGAGAAATGACCACCCGTGAAGAATTTCAACCCGCAAGCTTTGGACCGCATTAACCCGTAACCCGCGGGTTGGTCACAAGCCAGCCCCGGCCCGCCCGTTTGCCAGCTCTAATGGTAATCAACAACTCGATCAACCTCAACTTCATCCTCAACTCATTCCACCGATTCAATCAATTGAAGAATCATGTTTTCAAACTCCTCAACAACAACCCATGGTGTATGTAAGGTAATAATCAAACAAACCCATCTTTTTGTACCCGTTTTTGTGCTTAAATCGAATGAAATCAAGTAAATTTAGGATTTTATTTACTTTCGCTAGTGTTACGCTGGAGTGCGGTACTAGATTTTTCAATCGTAATTTAGTTTTTGAAGAACTTACGCCTAGGTTTAGTTCAATTCAAGCGTAAACTTTTATTTGCATGTCGTTTACGTCTAGGTTTAGTTGATTTCAGGTGTAATTCAATTTACGCCTAGGTTTAGTTGATTTCAGCGTAATTCAATTTTCGCCTAGGTTTAGTTGTTTTCGGGCGTAATTCCAATTTTACGTCTAGGTTTAGTTGATTTCAGTAGTAATTCCAATTTTACGCCTAGGTTTGTTGTTTTCCAGGCGTAATTCCAATTTTACGCCTAGGTTCAGTTGATTTCCAGGCGTAATTCCAATTTTACGCCTAGGTTTAGTTGATTTTCCACCATTAAAATTAACTAAATAAATAAGGGTTGTTTGGTCATTACACAATTATTTGAGATAAGGGATTTTTGAAATTACTTACGGGTGACCCGTTTTTGTCCTATTAGGTAACGCCCCTCTGATGGAATGTGACGCCCCAATAATAGCCTTCTAAAATAGATCATTCATAACCACACATAAACCTATTTATTCATGAAAATTACACCAGGTGCACCAATATGTACACCTCTACGCACATGCATAAAATCGATTACCACATACAAACCTACTTTTTCGAAATAACATAGGTACACAAATACGTACACCCCTCAAAATCAACATGTGTACAATTGTGTACACCTATTATTGCCTAAAGATTTAAGAGGAAAAGATAAGTGTCTACCATGTCAAGGGTAATGGTTTATGGCACTATACTCGCCGATGGTTAAGCAAGCTAGCACATAACATGATTATGAAGAATAATGTTAACATTACAGAATTGCACACACAAGTAGCAAAAACATATATCGAGTTTATCAGTGAAAAAATAGGATATTGTTTACCCTATTACCCATAAAAATACATGTGTTTGAGAGATTAAAAGAATTTATGACCATTGCGTACCATGTCGGGACAAAGCGAAATAACATGCATGCAACTATGTACACCTAAACAGAATAACATAACATGTGTGTACAACTATTTACACATTAGTGTTTTCCCTAATTTCTTAGACTTCAAAATGAATAACATGTGTACAACTATATACACCTAAATAATCAACATGTGTACAACTATGTACACATTAATAATTCAAAAAACAAAATGTACGCAATCTAGTAAAGCAAGTGTTTAAAATATCCGTAGATTATAGAGAGCGAGATAAGATATCAAACTAAAATTTGCATTCTATAACCATAAGACAAATGAGAAACAAATCAAACTAAAATTTTCAATCCAATCCCATTCTATTTTTAAAAAATCATAAATCAAGGACAAAAGTTTCACATACCTTTTCTGCATTTTATTATCATAATCTTGTTATGTGCAAGTCTTTGGATCAAGCACAATAGTAATCCAATCAGGATATTTCCATGATTTTACCCAAACTATATCTCCTATAACAAAAATATTTCTTTTTAGAACTCATGAACTCAATAAGTCAAACAAATTATCTCAATGAAAAGAATACAGATCCATGGAACTTGAACAATAAACGGGGGTGGGGGAGTGAAAATTGAATCACTAACCAATAGCAACAAATAAAAGATTTACCTTCAGCTCACGAATCAACTTGCCTTGTGTATTTTCCAATACTTTAATTGTAGTATCATAATTGTAATAATTTACTGAATTGGTAAGTGAACTCAGCTAAACCCTTTAGAACTTGTTCAATAGATAATTTTATCCAATAGCTAATATGTTTGGTTATCAATTACTTTTGGCATTAATGTTTAGAGTAACAAAGTTTACACTGACATGAAGAGAAGTTGTTGAACATTTGTACGTGTCCGTCCTCGGAATAATAAAATCAAAGAAAAAAGTGTACCTTGAATATATAACTCCTTCTCCCTCCATTTAACGCAAGCTATTGCATGTGTGTGTTGCGTAAGAGATAAGACACATATTTTGAATGAAATGTCCCAAACACGTATATCCCCATCTTTGCTTGAAGTTGCACAGCGGCGGCATGGAGAATTTAAGTGTAAAGGCTCTCATGATATGGAAGTAATCCATTTTTTCTTTGCCACGAAATACGAGCAATGGTATGAAACTATTCTTAGATCAAAGTAGCATATAACTTAGAGCCATTTTCATTCCAAGAGCATGGTGATAAATAAGACCAATAAGTGAATTTACTTTACTTTGAATAGTACTCTTAATTGCTTCCCTGTCTGTGTGTCCTAGCTTAGAATTTCTCCATCATGGCTAACACTGACACCAGGAAACCAACCCTAGAAATTTCAAACACATTTTTACCTTGTAAAATCATCCAAGGTTTCACCAAAGGTAGCATCTTCCAAAAATATCCAACAAGTTATTTACGTTACGTCTATGTGAGTTCCTTGACGGGGCAGAGAGCTCTTTAATAGTGTTTTCGCCCCACAAATCTGCATTACCAATAGTCGGCCAAAACAAAGAAAGCACGACATTATTCACATTCTGAATAGGGTCTATAAAGGGTGCTCTATTATGTACACATGTAATTCTGTCACATGTGTAAACCAATGTACACTTATATTATAGGTGTACTAATATGTACACATGTAATTTTTGTCGTAACCAACAGTCAGTGATGTAGTTGCAGGATTTCCCACACTACACCCCTTACTCAATTTTGCTTAATTAATCCATTGAAAGATGTAAGATCAAGAATATTTATTGATTGAGTTAATGAAATTTTTACACAGGTAGATAGAATTACACTTAGAAATTAAAACACTCTTAAACTTTCTCTCTCCTAATGACCCGTTTCACAACTCAAAAAGATCTCTCCCCCTTTAACAGACTCATTTAGCCCTTTATATAGGGTAATACATAGTGGATGACAAACTAAGCTACCCTTTATTTTTGGAGTGTCTCGCGAAGTGTCGCAAATGTGAAATATTCATTCTCGCGACACTTCTTAGCCTTCGCCCATTTCATGTCTTCCAATTGTTTTGCAAATGTCGTTATTCATCGCGTCGTTTATTTTAGCTCCTGCGACTCCCTCGCGACACCGCAGTGTTTATTAATCCCGCAAACCTTGTCCGTTGCGATATTATGATCCTACATCTTGCCTCTTTTTCCTTGAATATTGCTTGAAGAGCGATTTGAAGGAAAAATTCATTGCTGTAATAATCCTTGGTTTCAATTGGTGAAGGAACGAGCGAAAGAATACTTTTCTTGAAAATGCGTACTTGCCTCTATTCTTTTAGCAAGTTCCAAGTTTCTTTGTAGTATATATATGAAGTTCCGTCTCCTGTCTCTCCTTACATCTCCTCTGCGAGGGAGAGAATGTCATAAGAATCAATATTTTGATTTGCCGCAACTACTTATCTTTATCTGTTTCAGCTCCGTACACAGATTTCGACCATTAAAGTCTTTTTTCGACACGTCTCTTCCAACCGTTTATTCTCGACGTTCGTGTCTCTTCTCGCATTAAATGCCCTCGCTTTTTTCAAGAATCTTTTGATTTTTTTCTATATATAGCTTTCTTTTCCTCCTCTTTTCTTCCTTTAACTTCTCTCCGCAACTTTTCTTGACTCTCTCCTTCCGCAATTTGCGCTCACGCTCTTTAACTCTTTCTTCATCCTTTCTAACGCCTCGATCCTAATCTCCAAACTCCCATCCATTCCCATACTGATAATGGCTTTCATTAGTCGTGCATACAAATCTTCTTTTAATGAAGTTCAACGAAGTTGCTCGAGAAGGGTTTCACTCTATCAACCATTCCCGATCAAGAATCTTCATCTATTCTTTCAAAGTTATTTTCATCATCAATGTGATGATCAAAAGATTATAGTCTCGCTAGGTCACCTTCTCGGGACTTCCCATTCCCTTATACAATCCTGAGATGCCTTTATTTAATGAAATCTTGGCTCATGAAAAATTCTCTCGGGCATTTTATCAATTGAGTGGCGATTGCATTCGCCTAATGTCGAGTTCGCGAATCGTGGTGCTTTGGCAAAGGATCTTTATACCCTACCTTTGTTAGACACCCCGATTTCGCAGACTTGGAAATAGCTGCTGAGAAGTACACTGTAGAGAACTTTTTTGAAAATTATTCAGTAATAAAGATGAGGAATACGAAATCTCGCTGGGGCATTCGCCTGAAAAAGAAGGATAATGTCCCTGAGGATAAATTGCTCATGCAAGATATTGACTGGCACCGGGTAATAATACTACTCCTCGCCACTCCAAAGATGAGAAGTGAGTGGGTTGTACCCTTGATTTTAAATGGCCCTTATATCGCGGGCTCGCATATTCTTCCGCGAGTCTCGCAGATATCATCCTTGGGAATTCAAATGGCACGATAAGGCAAAACAGTATGTTTCCACTTCAAATCTTGCCTTTGCAACTTTGTTTTTATATTTGCTGAGTTTGTGAAATTTTCAGATCGCCAAATTGAGAAGAAGCTACAAGGATAATCCGTTGGAGAGTACTCTGACGATACTTCGATCGCTTACGGGTGAAGTAAGAAATATTTCCTTTGTCATTTGAAACAATATTGTTGCCTCTGTTTCTTATCTTTAACCGTATGCGAAGGTTGGAGTCAAGAAGCTCAGAGCTGCGAAGATTAAAAGTAAGGGCAAAACCGTCGTTCGCAAAAATAAATCTTCTGCTCCATTAACTAAGAAGCGAAAGATTCAATCTTCTTCGCCTTAACTCAAGCTCCGAATCTTCTGATGAGGATAACCATGATTCGAATCTCTCTCTCGCTAAAGAGATTCCATTGGCGGTTCTCATATGGATCGATTATCTAGCATCTTCTCAGACTCTTTCCAAGGAATGGGAGATGCTCCTTAGCTTCCTTTGCGGGACTCTCGCGAATGTGTGTAATCTTTGCTTTACTAGAGGGCAATGATTCTTTCAATGGAGCCTCTAGAATCGTATCTCCCGACTTCTTGAACGCACTTGGGTCTTTGGTATGCATGCGATCCGCATTCCCCTGTTAATTTTAAAATTTTTAAATATATATGTATTAACGGTTTTCTGTTTTCTTTCATAGGTTGGAAAAACTTCTTTTGTAGTTGCCTCGAGATCTTGAGAGGAGACGCAACAATCTTGAAAGAGAAATTTACAATTGAACAAGAAGACCCAAGAGTGGAAGTCAAGCCGCGTCATCTCACGATAAGATTCAAAATTAGAAGCTGACCTAGTCTCCCAAAAAGAGAGAGTATCTACTCTTGAACTCAAATCAGCAACTTTATGGTATAGTAATTTTCAATTCTCAAATCTTTTTCATGTTATCCTTTACTTTTCTTTGTCGACTATTATTTTCGGGCAGACGTGTATAATCTCTCTCCGAGGAATCCATTCTTCTTCATTCATTTCCCGAGCCTATGAATGATGATGTCCTCCTTACTTACCTCAATCAATCTCTAAGTAGCTCCTCTAATAAAAACTAACCTCCTTTCATTAAAGGATCTTTCAATCCAAATATCATCTCTTAGAGATCGAACATAGATCTAGTTTAAATCTAACTAATCGCTTTAAACGAATGTACCTTGATTCCGAGGAGAAAGTCAAAACTTTGAGGAAGAAAATTAGTGATCTCATAGATGAGAATGATCGCATTACTAGCAGAGGTGCACGGGCGTTAGCGAGAATTCCACAAATCTCTTCTTGGTGTGCAAATTGAACGAGACGAACTCCTTCATCAGAATACCATACTTAAGCAGCGAGAAGAGCAAGTTCGTTCTCTTCTTGTTATTAATAGTGATGATGAATTCGCCTGGGCTTCGAAGGTTTTAGATAATGCCAGGAATAACCTAGGTGTTGATGTTAGTCTTCATCTTTGAGCATACTTCCTTGATTAAAGATATGATATCGATAGAGAAGGTTATTTATTATACCTTATCGCTTCTTACTTCTGTAGTATTGCTTGTAAATTATTAACTTGTTGTTACTTATTTACAGAATCGAGAAGAGCTTGAGTTAGAATTAGAGAGCTTGAATCGAAAAAGAGCAGGCTCGCCGGGGAATTTTCCAAATGGTAATCAAGAACTTCAAAGCTGAAAAGAACAACCTCTCATAAAAGAGTCTCTCCCCTTGAGGATAAATATTCCAAGTTGAAGAAACAATTTCTAAACTGACAGTGGAGAATTTTAATAATGATCTTTATTCGTTTTGGCAATGGAGCCATGGAGTATGTTTGTAAGGACCACAATATCCCTCTGCATTCATATCCCTGGCTTCTTGAAAAGGTTCCTGAGAATCTGCCTGTCTCAGACGTTTCTGATAGTGAGGCTAGCGAAGGAGAATAATAGAAATGAAGAATCAGATGAAGGAGAAGAATCGCCAAAGAGATAACTCTTTTTGTTTTCTTTCACTGCCTGTAATATCTGTACATTTCTGTATCTTTATTATAGTGTACTTCTTGGATTTTTCCCCCCTGAATTCAATCTTCACCCCTTTTTTTTGGTAGTTCTTCCTTGTAGTATAATTGGCTAACATTATTGATGTATAACTCTTTCATCTGAAGATGAATAACAATATTCCATCTTTTCCATTCCCATACTTGCCTCTGTTATTTATCTTCAGATGGAAGATTTTAGTTGTCATCATGTATTTGGTTGAATAATAATTTTATTGTTATTGAAATGTATTATTTGCGATAAGGTCGCAGTATCTTCATAGATCAAGAATTCCACTTGCCTTGCCTTATCTTCATAAATGTATTTTATCTCTTCTCATTGCGACAAGGTCGCAAGCCGCCCTTACATTTTCAAGCAAGGGCCCATTGACCCTGCCTTATCATTTTTGTGTGGTCTTCCGAGTTAGACCTCCCTAATTAGAGGTCTTCCCCTGCCACCTTTCATTGCGACAAAATCGCAGGACGTCTTTACACTTGCATGTAAAGACCCATTGATTTTGCCTTATCATTTTCCAAGTATTTTTGCCTCTGCAGGATGTTTTAGTTGCGACAATATGACAGGCCTAGATATCCTTGCGAACATAAAGCCCCATGACATTGTCGTCGTGCGACGAAATCGCAGGACGTCCGTACACTTTCGTGTAAAGACCCATTGATCTCGCCTTACCCTCGCGTTAGTATTATTGCCTCTGCGGGGATCATTGCACAAATATGACGAGCCTAAATTCTCTTGCGAAAACATAGCCTTATGACATTTGCGTACGTTTTGACACTCCCCCTAATGGAGAGCGTCGCCCTTATCATCTCCCGGTTGCCCCTTCAAGGAGGCGAAACATCGGCCATACAAGACTAGCTCCTCCCCATCCTGGGCCTTAACAACAACAGTTGTTTTCGACCTCTTATCCCTTATACCTATATGGTTTATGGTTACAAGACTGCACCCTAAGTGGAGTTTTCTTGGCGAGTGCAACATATGCCAAGACTTGCAAGAATGGCGGGGGTAGGTTCATCCATCCGGGCACTCTGGCTCAACCGTGTACCTCGGCGCCTTGAGAGCACACCGGCTCCTTGGAAGAGACCCTCGGTCGCCCAACCGGTATAACCTTATATATAGTTGGGAATCCAAGGTACCTCTCCCGGATAGGCTTTCATGGGCCCCAAATTTTCATGACTCGGGCTTCGGGAGAGCGGGTGTAGCCTTCCCCACCGAGCCATGTTGAGAGATGCCCCCTTATATGACGCACTTTAGGTCTTACATTTGCCTCTTACGAAATGTTATTCGCGAACTAGGGTGTACGCCATAAAGGTTCGCCCCATTCTTTTACTCATTCATATTTGTTAAATCATTCAATCATTCATGTTTCGTTATTTTTGATATTTGTTTGCGAAGTATTCGCTTTAATTCTATTTCATTTGTTGTGTTTTCATTTTTCTTTCTTAACCGAATTCCATATACTCTTGGCTGCGAGATTCTCGCACATCATTACTTCAATTGCTACTTTTTCTCCTATTTTCGCGATTATTCACTTCTTATACCTTTTGTTCCTCATATCCTTTGCTTCTTTATTACCATAATATTCGCCTGTCTCTAGGCATTCACCTCATGAGGTATGTTCGCCCCTTACTTCTATAGCATCCACCATCAATTTTCCCTTTCTCCGCTCATCTCTCACATGTTGCTTCCAACCTTTTCTTTGGCATTTCTTTCTTCTGACTTTCTACATCGACCTCGTGACATTGTTGCGACTCCTTCCAATCTCCTGTATCATTCCAATGCCATTTGGATGTGGAAATTTTATACATTGATGATATGTAGATCGACTCCCAAGATTTCATGAAGCCATGGCCTCCCAATCGAGCGCATTATATGGAGATTCCACGTCAACCACACGTAATAAAATATCAGTTGATAATCCTTGTAGAGGTATTCTCATGTGAACCTCTCCTTTGGTTTGTTTGCGGTGCCATTAAAGCCATATATCTTGTATGTCGAGGGGATCAAATCCTCATCCTTTCCTCCCATCGTCTTGTAAGTATGGTAAAGAGAATATTCACCGAACTTAGGTGTCGATTAGGATTCGGTTGATCGCCCAGCAAGCTTCTGCTTCATCATCTTCCCCATCAACTGGTTTCGGGTTAATCTCTAGTTTCACAACCAACGGGCTATCATGTGTTTCTCTTCCTTTTGGCACTTCATCTGTCGAGAGAAAGAAATAGTCTTCACTGCCACTTTTCTAATCACAAGGTCGTTTCGCGCGAGACTCATTATTTCTTTATCATTAGCATCTCTCGCAAAGACTCTACTGAGCACGTTGTCATGAAAATCTTCGATTGTGCGATAGGAGTGGACGATAGAGTTGCAATTCAAATTTTAGCTTTTGTCCCAACTTCTATCACAAATGTTTCTTTTCCTTTCAAACACCTTTATTCATTGCATCTCCGGTGGTGGTGGTAATGTCGCTGTTTCTTCTCCCTTTAGAAAGTGATTCACTTCCCCGATCAATCATCCCGAGAATGATTCTCTTGATGTTTCTACAATCGTTTGTTTGATGTCCATGGAAACGATGGTAAGAACAAAACTCATGACTTCTATCGCACGGCGGTGGTTCCATTCCCACGTTCCAAGGTGTTGGTACATTTTCCATGACAAGTATAGCTTCCCGCATCTTTTCCACACTAGCATTCAAAGGAGGCATCTTAATCTCTTCCCATACTATTCTACGACTTCTCTCGCCCTCCACGGTTATTTTGCCTTCGTCCACCGTAAGTTTATTGCTCATGATCTAGCCTCGAATCTTATTATTGCCGTTACGGTTGTAGTAGTTCCTTTCTCGTTCAAACTCTTCTTGATCGTGGCTTCCCATGGCTACTATCTTCCCTTGTCCCTCATCAGCTTTCCTTGTTTGATGTTCTTGCGAAGTGCTCGCCACTGTATTTATGAATTGAGGCAACAAGCTTGCGTTCGCAGCATTCGAGCTTGTGTTCGCGATTGGATAAGAATTCATTTCATTCTGTCTCTCTTCTAGGGCAATATATTCTTCCTGTAACTCGTAATTCTGCCATCGTGATTGTATTTTTGATTCTAAAAATTTGAATGTATAACAAGTTAGTCGCAAAGAGAGCATTCACAAATGAGAGGATGAGGTATCTTTCCTCAACTCGTCCTGCCATTTCACTACACATGGTCCTCCATCTTATTGTCAACTGCCTTAAGCTCTCGCCAACCCTTTGTTTCAACCCAAATACATCTTCAATACCTGGTCGCGAAGAGTTTGTTACTTATGTATGCTCCGGGGAATGTGGCTTGTAAATGGTTAAATGATGTGATTGTGTTCCTTGGCAGACCTTCAAACCATTTTAGTGCTTCTCCTATTAGGCTTGATGCGAAATATTTGCACAAAGATGGCATCATGATTCTCCCACCGCAACATACATCTCATATAAGCCTTGATATGTTGTACCGCATGAAAGTTGTTCCATCAAAGATGTTGGTTAATGCAGGTAGATTTCATTTAGAGGTATTCCTCCCATCCGTATTTCTAGCGTGAAGGGATTCTTCGCGCTTCGCGATGGCTTCGTCTAATTGTTTCCTTCCTCCTTCCCTTCTACTATTCAATAATCCTCTCATTTCAGCCAGTTCTCTTAAAATTTGTTCATTTGCCTCAGAATTTGATTCTACTGGTCTTTTTATCTGCCTCTCTCCTTCTTCGCTCGTGCCTATTTTGACCTTCCCCGCTCGTTATTTTCTCCTCTTCTTTCCTCGCGACGCTCTTCTTCGTTTCTATCGTCATTCGCACGCCATTATAGCGGTTGTTCTCTCTTCTTGGCTGTCTCTCGGCTCTCATCTCGCACCCTCTCATATTCTTCGTTAATATTTCTATTGGTACGATTTTGTTCCCTCCTTCTTTCGCGGTTGTCATGGTTATTCGCCGGATTGCCTCTTCCATCTCTTGATTTTCCGTTTCTGCTCTTATCCTTTTCTCTCGCGAGCTAGCCGTGCTTGTTCAATGTAGTGTCTCTCAATGTCATCCTCGATCTCTCGGTTTCTTCCTCTTCTTCTCTCCGTGCAAGATTAGTCTCCCTTCACATTTTGGTCATTCGGCCCTTGAGTTGCATGTTTCCTTGATTTTCCCCATTCCGCTCATTTTGAAAATTTTCGGCCGAGGAATATAACGATCTTCCATTTCCCTCTTCTCTCGCCATGCTGTGCTTGGATTTTGTGTTTCTTGTTGGTTTTCTTCCTGTACTTTCTTGGTAAAACTCTCCTTCTTTCTTCCCTATTCGTTCTTGAACTTGATCTCACGCTACTTCTTGATCTCCTATTTTGCAATCTTATATTTTCCATCCTCAATTCATGATTTGTCTTGTCAAGTTTGCTCGTTCCTCCGCCTCTCTAACCGTCTCTCTTCGTGTATTGTTTGTCTCAATCTTTCTAATGTGCGATTTCTTCGTTACCTGGATTCATTTCTCCATTCATTCCTTGCTCTCCTCCTCCTTGTCCATTGTTCACCCAGGCCGCTCCTCTTCCCTTTCGTCTTCAGAATCGGACCTCCAAGTATGTACACTTACTCTATCATAATCCACAGCCGCGTTTGCTATCGGGAGATCGGTGGCTGATTTTGATCTTCTCCATCATTTCTCATATTCATCCTTGACGATTCTCCTGTTTCATTCCTCCTTTCTCCAGCAAGTCTACCACTTCTTCTTACAATCGTTGGTTGCCCTTGTACATTTCTTCTTCTAGCCATTTTTCTTTTTCAATGAATTCTTGAGTATCTTCTCCAAATCTTTTCTCTGTTAATCCAAATTCTTTCCAATTTCTACGTCAATCTCTGCCCTTTCCCTGTTTCTAGCACATATGTAGTTGCAGGATTTCCCACACTACACCCCTTACTCAATTTTGCTTAATTAATCCATTGAAAGATGTAAGATCAAGAATATTTATTGATTGAGTTAATGAAATGTTTACACAGGTAGATAGAATTACACTTAGAAATTAAAACACTCTTAAACTTTTCTCTCTCCTAATGACCCGTTTCACAACTCAAAAGATCTCTCCCCTTTAATGGACTCATTTAGCCCTTTATATAGGGTAATACATAGTGGATGACTAAGCTACCCTTTATTTTCGGGGAGTGTCTCATGAAGTGTCGCAAATGCGAAATATTCATTCTCGCGACACTTCTTAGCCTTCGCCAGATTTCATGTCTTCCAATTGTTTTGCTCGTCGTTATTCATCGCGTCGTTTATTTTAGCTCCCCTGCGACTCCCTCGCGACACCGCTGCTTATTAATCCGCAAACCTTGTCCGTTGCAATATTATGATCCTACAAGTGACTCATAGCATCGATGATTCATCTAAAAAATGTAAAAAGATTGTTCACTAAAATTCGACTAAGAGTCCTAGAATGGGCTATTATGCACACATATAATTTACCACATGTGCACAACAATGTACACTTATATCATAGGTGTACCAATATGTACACATCTAATTTTAACATGGATGCAAGACAACAAGATATTTCCATTTAATAGTTAAAAACTTCATTAGTAGCGTAAGTGGTACAACAAGCAAGAAAGCTCACCTCAGTACGGTACATATCAAAAAGCATTTTCAAATTTCCTTTTTTAAAAAAGAGCAAAGTGGCTACTTCTTTTACAAGTTCATCGTACAAACTGAACTTTTAGCATTTACATTTTTCCACTAAGAAACTGAAAATCAAATGCATTAATAAATGAGACCCATACATTAATGTATGATACATATATATGGTTGTTTTGCTTTAAAAATAAAATAAATAGATGATTGCTTCATTCTCACTGATTCATAACAAACTAAATCGATGGTACATGGTTTTCTCCTATTTTGGCCGATGAATTAATGTCCAACCGAACAAGCATCTTGCATCAATAGTTAATAAAGAAACTATCATATGCACATTGTAAGATTGGATTTCTTAAGATGTCATGAGGTTCATAAAGCCAACTACGTCACAACTTTGTCCATAAGAAAAAAAACTACTTGTTTATGGGTGAAAACTACTCCTGTAGAATTTGGTAATTTGGGGTGTGGATGAGGAATGAATTTAAACCTTTAAACAAATGCACTGCGCGGTGAGTGCTTGTAGATTCGAGAGATCAATCATGCAAGTCCGACCTAAACCAAGAAATGGTAGTGCCAGTATTTGTTTTGGCCACAAAGTGAAGGAGATGGGGTTGATCTTAGGGAGGGAAGCGAAGAAAGTGTTGAGATTGTGAAGGTGTTGGCTTGCTTATGACTTGTAAGAAAAGTGAGCAGGCTTGCATTTGATGCAAAGCTATGGGTGTTTGAATACGATTTTTTGTATTAACACTTGATTTTAAAATCAAATGCCCGAACTCTGTGTTGTTTCTCCTTGTCCCCTATTTTCTCTTGTCCTTGAAAATAAGGAGGAGAACCTATTTATACAAGTCATTGAGCCTCATTCACGTCTCTCGTAGGAAGTGGAGGAAGTGGAGTGATGGATTAGTGGAGTTGTGCGTCGGTGCCACACGACCGGGTCTTGCCCACTTCTCCTGTTCATCTCTAACCGTCCATGACTTCACGACACGTTCTTGTGATGGCGCGTTGCACGCCGCACGCTGTAAAACGCCGAGACCAATACCCAAAGTATGTATCCCCAGTTTGTGACATGATTGATGTCACGGAATGTGTGGATCGTGGATCCACGAAAGATAGCATGTAATCGTCGAATTGAATAACCTGTGTTATTCAGAAGTCAATACTTGTGAAGTATCGTGTATTTTATGCAGTTTCGCATTATGGTGTGGTAAAGTGATGGGTAATGACGCCTCACCGACCAAATAACTCGACCAGGGTTGTATAACCAAGCTGGTGAAGTTGAACGGATGAGATGATCTTTGAGACACTCATCTGCGACCAGTTAATGGATATTAGGGTTTTGAAGAGGTGCGCAAGCATCACTCTTTAGCTTGGTCGAAACCAAGCATGGAAAGGGATTTAGAGAAGGCCGACCGGGCATGTGTGTAGACGTCATGCCGGTGTACACGCCTATACCTCACCGTCACATGAAGGCGCGATCTAGGCCACTCAATTTAATAGGTAAAGTTGAGTGGTTGAGATCGGTTTGCGCAGAAATTGATGCCGCAAAAGGGTTGGAAACCTAGCGTGACATCCCTAGTTCGGGCACGCGTTTCAAGATGACACATCTTGGTCGGTCTTGGTCGATCATACCAGCGTGTAGGTGGTAGGCTGGTGTTCACACCTATACCTGACTATCCCATGAAAACGTGATCTAAGCCACTCAAATCATCCCGTGAAGTTGAGCGGTCGAGATCGGCCGTGGTTTGGGAGGCGCGGCCGTGCTAGTTTGGACGCACGTTTTGGATTGACCAGGCATGATATGCCTTGGCCGAACACATGAGGAGGTAGATGGGCCCACGGTGGTCATCTTTGGTATGACTGGCCCTTGTTTAATCTAATCTGTGACCCTCCATTCGTGCTGAGAAGACGGACGCGCGTGATGACTTGAAACCCTAATTTTGGCTTTCAAGCCGTAAGCGTCATCTCTTGTTTGGGTGATGATTTTGTCACGGCCAAACATTGTTGGTCTTGACCGATTGGTCAAGTGTGTAGGTGGGCCCACGGTGATCGTGTTGACATGCTCTGGGCCCTTTGAGTCTACATCTATACCCTCCATCTATACCTGCGAAGATGGATGGTTGAGACTGTTTTGCGACACATGTAATATGCCGCAAACCCTAATTTAGGGTTTTCCGTCCATAATGCTTGGTATGAACGGTTTCTTGGCAAGCTACACTAGTGGAAAATCAAAATAAAAAGTCTGCCACAAAAACACTTAAATTCGCTAAACACGTCTGCTTTTGGGAGCCCTAGAATTGTAGTCTTATTTGCGGAAACGACTGTGTCCGAGACTCCTTGAATTTTTCAAAAAACGACTTTCTTCGTAAGTATAAACATTCAAAGTGACAGACACAGTCTTTTTGCTGGATTATATTTTATATAAAAAAAATGAATTGATTCAGCTGCATCCAAAACTGATTCAGCTGAATCATAAATCAGAATCAAATATAATATAATAGTGATGATGAACAAGAATTTGAATATCCATTATATTAAAAACCCAGCTCATTATATTACTTTTAACAACTTTAATCACTTAAAGATCTCTAAATCTGAATATCAAAGTTCAACATCCAAATTCATTTTACAACTTTAACAGACTACCCTCTCCCAATACCTTAACAAACTGCAATCACTTGAGATCTTTAAGTCTGAATATCAAGTTCAACAACTAAATTCATTTTACAACTTAAACAGACAACCCTCTCCCAATACCTCCTCCACTTCAGAGTATTATCTCATGCTTTCTGCAATGAAAGTGAAGATACACCATGTAGAAGTCTCAAAATCCCGAGAAACTACGTTTCCCATCAGAGTGTCTGATCCAATCTTGCATGACTACATGAATTTGGACTGATAAGCTTAATTCAAGTTCCTAAAAGAGAAAACAAATTTATAAATCAGTCCCATGAGTCGATTGAAAATTTTACGAAAACTATGGAAAGGAAAAATATAGACAGCAGGGAACAAAGAGAACAAAATTTTTTTCTTCATCTGCATATGACATTGTATGATTTCTCCAAACTAAGTAAAACGCTAGATTAAACTCTTTTAATAAATTTAAAAATAGTTAGGGCCTCACAATAAGATTCATGTAGCAGAAACTGAGAAATATAATTCAAGAATGAAACAAACCTCTAAATACCCACCCTCATTCAGTGGATTGTATATAACATGCCATATATTATTTATCTACACATCCAAAAAGAAATCTAAGATTCAAGGAAGCATACAACAGTAGTGTGCATATTGATTGATGAAATATCAACATGGTCGTCCTATCAAAATTATTTCATCTTCGTCGGGTACTGATGCATATACAAACAATATGCATTCAAGGAAATCAACTAAGAATACCTGACCACCATGTTTTAGGGATAAAGTGAGCAACTAGTTTTTGAATATGAGCCAAGAATCTCTCAATGAAGGAAATATTGAAACAATATTGATAAAGTGGGAAACTAGTGTGAGTAAAGATGCATACTGACGACTTTCAAACATGAAAAACGGACCTGGGTGATTTCTTAATTAGAATGTAAACAAGCGAGAGAAGTACATGAAATGAAGAACCAAACAAGAGAAAAAAATTCTGAAATTCTTAAAATGTAAACAGAATGATTAAGGAACTGCACCCTATACAGCAACAACACAATGAAAAAAATACTGGATTGATTAATCAGCTGAACTCTGAAATTCAAACCACCCTTGTGGTTGCAGAAACTCTAAAATCCTAAGGTCTAATACAGCGAGACCAACTTGAACTTTTATGACCAACTTACAAGGATGAGTACCATTTGGGTTAGGTGCGATTGAAAAATTCTAAATTAGTATTTCAATAGGGCCCTCACCATCTAAAAATTCTAACTTAGTCATTTTTCTTTAATTTTCTTCTCCTGTAACATAGGCCTGGCTCAACAAGGTAAATATTCTCAATAGACAAGCTTCACAGGGTATAAATATAAGGTCAATCTGGGCTAGCATTCTTCCGATTTTTGTATTAGAAATCATCATACATACAAACACATATTTTTTGAGGTTTATCATCATCTATTCTTCAGTGATAGCTATTAGGATAATCGACCTCATAGTCAAAGTTGGATTTAACCAATAAATCCAGAATTCTTAATAAATCAAGCATTTTAATAGTAGATCAAGCATCAACCCTTGCATATTCCTTCCTATATAATAAATATGTTTGACTCATGATCTACAACCCAACTCAACATTAAAAAAAAAAACAAAGAAATCCATAAAAATAAAGCATTTATAATGTAATTTTTGTCACATCAAACATGCTAGTTCACCCAAAAGGAAGCATGTATCCTGCTATAAAGACAAAAGGATATCCATTGCAGAGTTTTAGTTCAATTTACCTCAAGATCTCCATCACTCTCGTTAACTGTAAGGCCCTGTAACAGCTCTCTACCAAAACAATCAGGGGTATTAATCGACTAGTAATGACAGCACAAAACTACAAAAGGCGGAGTAGGATATGGTGATCATAAATTCACAAGCCTGCCAAATTTAATACTGGCATTCTCTAAAGGTGATTGTGCCATTGCATTTGTGTGGAAACAAGTCTTGCTTGGCCAGCAGTGTATTCCTGTTGTTGAACCAAAACCAATTAACCAGACGAAAAATCCAATAATAACCAAAATGCATGCTACGGTCATCCTATACTTTCATAACAATTCAATGAATAATAACCAAATGTGGCTAGAGAGTTCCCGCATTTTTCGGAGGATGCAACTGGCAATAGCATCTCCTAAACCATTCAAAGGTAAAAAAAAAAAAACTGTTCTCCTCTTTCCAGGTAGTGACTAGACATTAAACGAAAGACTACCAGTCATATGAGCACGGTTATCATGTAGATATGAAATAAATGATTTCCATATTTTCTACAAGGTTTAGTTTTCATACGAGAAGCCAACGTCGCGGAACCGCTTATAAACATTCTTGTGTACCGGAAGTTCGCAAAATCGTCAAAAGAATCGAATTTAGAGCCAGTTCTGCATTTGGTTCCTCCCCAAGCATTTTACTGGCTAAAACATCAATATTTTGTGGATTCCTATCAACCATATCACCAATGCATCAAAGTGCCTGAAACAGTCCCCAAAGTTAAAACACAGTAAGAGAGCCTCGGAAAATGTTTGACAGGATCAGAAAAACCTTGCATTAAAACCATAGAAAAACTTGACCAATACTTACAATTGAATGATTATATTCAAAGAGTATACACAACCAAAGCGACAAAAATACAGAATGTGCCTCCACCGACAACTCCTTCTTTTCAGGAAACTTCATATACATACATACTGTATATATAAACTTATTAAACACCAAAATCAGAAGAGGTCATTCGAAAAATATATCTTACCGGACAACGAACAGCAACAGGAACCCACTGGCTCTCAATCCCCAACATTAGAAGTTTATATAAAGTTTTTTTCTGCAATTGAAAAAAATGATATCTTAAGATTCTTCTTTACTTACAAAACCCTGCAATCGTTTGGAATTCAATTCAGCAAACGATTTCCAAATGATGAACTGACGTAATCTAAAGACACTCTTAAAAAACATGTGACCAACCTTATTCTACACAAAACATAGCTAAGCGTATTAGCTATTCCACACACCATTATGCTATTTTTCTAGTCAAAGGAAACAATTTAAATTGGTTGCAAATGCTAAGAAGTGAACTGCATAATCACATGGGAAACATGGTTTTTACTTGGACCACGAAATGTATATCACACCATTCGAGAGGCAACTACACTTAAACAACATGACAACAGAAGCTATTTTCCTAAGACAAGAGTCAAATATGCCTTTTACCCCTTTTTCTTCTTTCGGGATTTATATCGAGCACATTGCGAGCATAAAACTTAAGGTGGTAGACCAGTAGCGAAGAACCACCGAAAAATCAAACAAACCAAAAACCATTAATTTTTTTATAAATTCTCAAACAACAATAGTTACATCAACATTTAAATTAAAAAAAAAAAGTACCATCTACATGATAAACTAAAAATTGAACTTACAAGTACTGAAAGAAGAACCTAACCTCATCATCTTCGACATTCTTCCCATTTTCAGTATCCATGTGCGTGCGTCTTAGGCTTGTGAAAACCATCCCATATATGCATAAATCCTAGAAGGTTAGCAAGACACCATACACTTCAATGATGTTAGAACATTAAGAGCATGCCATGTCGAACAACACCTTCAAAATATCCTCTCTTAAAACAGGCTTTAGTGTGCAAGATTGTACAATATCTATTCATGCCCATCACCACCACCTATACCTCCACCAGCACCCTCTCCTAGTCCACCACCGCCTGTAGCACCAATACCACCACCTCCTGAACCTCCGTAGACACCAAAACAACACTCATATAACATGATCCTCCTCCCTCAAAACCTACCCACCAACACCAAATCCTCCACAATGTCCTAATATAATACATAAAAGATCATTATATTTGAGATATGAATTAGTATATCCTACAGTACAAACTTATAATGTTAGATTGAGATCACTGATGTAGGATCGTAATATCGCAACAAACAAGGCTCGCGGGATAAATAAGCGACAGCATCGCGAAGGAGTCGCAGGAGCTAAAATAAACGACGCAAGGAATAACGACAGGCAAAATATAAAGAAGACGTGAAACCTGGCGAGGATTAAGAAGTGTCGCGAGAACGAATGTTTGTGCATCTGCGACACTTCGCGGGACATTCCCGAAAATAAATAATATCTTAGCTGTCATCCACTATGTATTACCCTATATAAAGGGCTGAGTGAATCTGTGATAGGAGAGATCTTTTTAGAATTGTTAAGCAAGTCAATAGGAGAGAGAAAGTTTAAGAGTGTATTAATTTCTAAGTGTAATTCTATTATCTTGTGTAAACATTTCACGGACTCAATCAATAAACATTCTTGATCTTACATCTTTCAATGGATTAATTAAACAAAATTGAGTAAGGGGTGTAGTGTGGGATTTCCCGCAACTACATATGCGCTAGAAACAGGGAAAGAGCAGAGATTGACGTAGAAATTGGAAAGAATTTGGATCAACAGAGAAAAGATTTGGAGAAGATACTCAAGAATTCATTAGAAAAGAAAAATGGCTAGAAGAAGAAATGTACAAGGGCAACCAACGATTGTAAGAAGAAGTGGGAGACTTCTTTGGAGAAAGGAGGAATGAAACGAAGGAGAATCGTCAAGGATGAATATGAGAAATGATGGAGAAGATCAAAATCGCCACCGATCTCCCCGGTAGCAAACGCGGCTGTGGATTATGATAGAGTAAGTGTGCATACATGGAGGTCGATTCGAAGACGAGAGGGAAGAGGAGCAAGAATCGGTGAACAATGGACAAGGAGGAGGCGAGCAAGAAATGAATGGAGAAATGAATCCCGGGAAACGAAGAAATGGCAGCGTTAGAAAGATTGAGACAAACAATACACGAAGAGAGACGACTAGAGGCAGAGGAACGAGCAAAACGACAAGAGAGAATCATGAATTGAGGATGGAAAATATGAGATTGCAAAATAGGAGATCAAGAAGTAGCGTGAGATCAAGTTCAAGATCAAACAGGGAAGAAAGAAGGAGAGTTTTACCAACAGAAAATACCGAGGAAGAAAACCATCAAGAAACACAAAATCCGAGTACAGAGCATGGCGAGAGAAGAGGGGAAATAGAAGATCGTTATATTCCTCAGCCCGAAAATCTTCAAAATGAGCGGAATAGGGAAAATCAAGGAAACATGCAACTCCAAGAACCGAATGACCCAGCTGCTGAAGGGAGAATAATCTTGCACAGGAGAGAAGAATTGAGAAGAAACCGAGAGATTGAGGATGACATTGAGAGACACTACATTGAACAAGCGCGGCTAGCTCGCGAGAGAGAAAGAATAAGAGAAGAAATGGAAAATCAAGAGATGGAAGAGGCAATCCGTGAGAATAACCATGACAACCGCGAGAGAAGGAGGGAACAAAATCGTACCAATAGAAATATTAATGAAGAATATGAGAGGGCAGATGAGAGCGAGAGACAACCAAGAAGAGAGAACAACCGATATAATGGCGTGCGAATTGTGAAAGAAACGAAGAAGAGCGTCGCAGGAAAGAAAGAGGGGAAAATAACGAGCAGGAAGGTCAAAATAGGCACGAGCGAAGAAGGAGAAAAGCAGAGTTAAAAAGACCAGTAGACTCAAGCTCTGAGGCAAATGAGCAAATCTTAAGAGAACTGGCTGAAATGAGAGGATTACTGAATAGTAGAAGGGAAGGAGGAAGGAGACAGTTAGACGAAGCCATCGCAGACGCCGCGAAGAATCCCTTCACGCTAGAAGTACAGATGGGAGGAATACCTCCTAAGTGCAATCTACCTGCGTTAACCAACATCTTTGATGGAACAACCTGTGCGGTACAACATATCAAGGCTTATATGAGATGTATGTTACAGTGGGAGAATCATGATGCTATACTATGCAAATATTTCGCATCAAGCCTAATAGGAGAAGCACTAAAATGGTTTGAAGGTCTACCAAGGAACACAATCACGTCATTTAACCATTTACAAGCCACATTCCTGGGAGCATACATAAGTAACAGTTCTTCGCGACCAGGTATTGAAGATGTATTTGGGTTGAAACAAAGGGTTGGCGAGAGCTTAAGGCAGTTGACAATAAGATGGAGGACCATGTGTAGCGAAATGGCAGGACGGGTTGAGGAAAGATATCTCATACTCTCATTTGTGAATGCTCTCTTCGCGACCAACTTGTTATACGTTCAAATTTTTAGAATCAAAAATACAATCACAATGGCGACTGCGAGAATTACAGGAAGAATATATTGCCTTAGAAGAAAGACGAGAATGAAATGAATTCTTATCCCGGTCGCGAACACAAACTCTAATGTGCGAACGCAAGCTTGTCGCCTCAATTCATAAATACGATGGCGAGTACTTCGCAAGGACGGCAAGCAAGGAAAGCATGATGAGGGACAGCAGAGGATAGTAGCCATGGGAAGCCACGATCAAGAGGAATTTGAACGAGAAAGGAACTATTACAACCGTAACAGTAATAATAAGATTCAGAGGCTAGATCATGTGCAAGAAACATACGGTGGGCGAAGGCAAAATAACCGTGGAGGGCAGAGAAGCCGCAGAATAGTATGGGAAGAGATTAAGATGCCTCCACTGAATGCTAGTGTGGAAAAGATCTGGGAAGCTATACTTGTGATGGAAAACGTACCAGCACCTTGGAACGTGGGAATGGAACCACCGCCAGGCGATAGAAGTCATGAATTTTGTTCTTACCATCGCTTCCATGGGCATCAAACTAACGATTGTAGAAACATAAAGAGAATTATTCTCAGAATGATTGATCAGGGGAAGCTAAATCACTTTCTAAAGGGAGAAGAAACGGGCCAAACATTACCACCACCACCAGAGATGCATAGAACAGTGTCAGCGAAAGGAAAGGAAACGTTTGTGATAGAAGTCGGGGCAAAAGCCAAAAATTTGAATTGCAACTCTATCGTCCATTCCTATCGCACAATCGAAGATTTTCATGACAATGTGCTCAGTAGAGTCTTCGCGAGAGATGCTAATGATAAAGAAATAATGAGTCTCAAGCGAAGAACGCCTTGATTAGAAAAGTGGCAGCTGAAGACTATTTCTTTCTCTGCAGATGAAGTGCCAAAAGGAAGAGAAACACATGATAGCCCGTTGGTTGTGAAACTAGAGATTAACCCGAAACCAGTTGATGGAGAAGATGATGAGGCAGAAGCTTGCTGGGCGATCAACCGAATTCTAATCGACACCGGAAGTTCGGTGAATATTCTCTTCTATCATACTTACAAGACGATGGGAGGAAAAGATGAGGATTTGACCCCCTCGACGTACAAGATATATGGCTTTAACGGCACTGCAAACAAACCAAAGGGAGAGGTTCACATGAGAATACCTCTACAAGGATTATCAACTGATATTTTATTCTGTGTGGTTGATGTGGAATCTCCATATAATGCGCTGATTGGGAGACCATGGCTTCATGAAATCTTGGGAGTCGCATCAACATATCATCAATGTATAAAATTTCCGCATCCAAATGGCATTGGTATTATACAGGGAGATTGGAAGGAGTCGCAACAATGTCATGAAGTCGATGTAGAAAGCTGCGAAGAAAGAAATGCCAAAAGAAAAGGTTGGAAGCAACATGTGAGAGATGAGCAGAGAAAGGGAAGATTGATGGTGGATGCTATAGAAGTAAGGGATCGAACGTACCTCGCGAGGTGAATGCCTAGAGACAGGCGAATATTATGGTAATAAAGAAGCAAAGAATCTGAGGAACAAAAGGCATAAGAAATGAATAATCAGTGAAAACAGAAGAAAAAGTAGCAGTTGAAGTAATGATGTGCGAGAATCTCGCAACCAAGAATATATGGGAATTCAGTTAAGAAAGAAAAATGAAAATACAACAAATGAAACAGAACTGTGCGAATACTTCGTAAACAAATATCAGCAAATAATGAAACATGAATGATGGAATGATTTAACAAATATGAATGAGTAAAAGAATGGGACGAACCTTTATGGCGTACACCCTAGTTCGCGAATAACATTTCGTAAGAGGCAAATGTAAGACCTAAAGTGCGTCATATAAGGGGGTATCTCTCGACATGGCTCGGGGGAAGGTTACACCGCTCCCGAAGCCCGAGTCATGAAAATTTGGGGCCCATGAAAGCCTATCCAGGGAGATACCTTGGATTCCCAACTATATATGTAGGTTATACCCCGGTTGGACGACCGAGGGTCTCTTCCAATGAGTCGTGTATGCTCAAGGCGCCGAGGTACACGGTTGAGCCAGAGTGCCCGGATGGATGAACCTACCCCTGGCCATTCTTGGCAAGTCTTGGCATATGTTGCACTCGCCCGAAGAAAACTCCACTTAGGGTGCAGTCTCGTAACCATAAACCATATAGGTATAAGGGATAAGAGGCTGCGAAAACAAAGTCAAGTTGTTGTTAAGACCGGATGGGAGGAGCTAGTCTTGTATGGCCGATGTTTCGCCTCCTTGAAGGGGCAACCGGGGAGATGATAAGGGCGACGCTCTCCACTAGGGGGAGTGTCAAAACAGACGCAAATGTCATAAGGCTATATTTTCGCAAGAGAATTTAGTCTTGTCATATTTGTGCAATGATCCTGCAGAGGCAATAATACTAACGCGAGGGTAAGGCGAGATCAATGGGTCTTTACACAAAAATGTACGGACGTCCTGCGATTTCGTCGCACGACGGCAATGTCATGGGGCTTTATGTTCGCAAGGATATCTAGGCCTGTCATATTGTCGCAATTAAAACATCCTGCAGAGGCAAAAATACTTGGAAAATGATAAGGCAAGATCAATGGGTCTTTACATGCAAGTGTAAAGACGTCCTGCGATTTTGTCGCAATGAAAGGTGGCAGGGGAAGACCTCTAATTAGGGAGGTCTAACTCGGAAGACCACACAAACATGATAAGACAAGGTCAATGGGCCATTGCATAAAAATGTAAAGGCGGCCTGCGACCTTGTCGCCACAAAAAGAGAAAAAATAAAGATTACCAAAATAACAAGTGAGATTCTCAACTTATGAAGATACTCGCGACCTCGTCGCGATGATACATTTCGACAACAATAAAATTATTATCCAACAAAATACATGATGACAACTAAAATCTTCCATCTGAAGATAAATAACAGAGGCAAGTATGGGAATGGAAAAGATGGAATATTGTTATTCATCTTCTGATGAAAGAGTTATGCATCAATAATGTTAGCCAATTATATTACAAGGAAGAACTACCAAAAAAGGGGAATAAAGATCGAATTCAAGGGGAAAAATCCAAGAAGTACACTATAATAAAGATACGAAATATACGAGATATTACGAGCAGTGAAAGAAACAAAAAGAGTTATCTCTTTGGTGATTCTTCTCCTTCATCTGATTCTTCAGTTCTATTATTTTCATCGCCGGAATTTTCTTCTTCGCTAGCCTCACTATCAGAAACATCTGAGACAGGCAGATTCTGTGGAACCTTTTCAGAAAGCCAGGGATATGAATGCAGAGGGATATTGTGGTCCTTACAAACATACTCCATGGCTCCATTGCGATAACGAACGGCATCATTATTAAAATTCGCCACTGTTGTTTCAAATTGTTTCTTCAACTTGGAATACTTATTATTACGAAGGAGAGACTCTTTGCGAAATGTTCTTTTCGATTTCGAGTTCTTCCATTCTCATTTGGAAAATTCTGGCGAGTTGTTCTTTTATTCAAGTTCTCTAATTCGATCTGAAGCCTCTTCTCGCATTCTCGCAAATAAGCAACAACAAGTTAATAATTTACAAGCAATGCTACAAAAGTAAGAAGCGAATAAGGTATAATAAATAACCTTCTCTATCGGATATCATATCCTTAATCAAGGAAGTATGCTCGGCATGAAGACTAACATCAATACCTAGGTTATTCGGCATTATCTAAAACTTTCGCAGCCCGTGCGAATTCATCATCACTATTAATAACAAGAAGAGAACGAACTTGCTCTTCTCGCCGCTTAAGTATGGTATTCGATGAAGGAGTTCATCTCGCTCAACTTGCACACCAAGGAGAGATTTATGGAATTCTCGCTAATGCTCGTGCACCTCTGTTAGTAATGCGATCATTCTCATCTATGAGATCACTAATTTTCTTCCTTAAAGTCTTGATTTTCTTCTCGGAATCGAGGTACATTCGTTTAAAGCGATTAGTTAAATTTAAGCTAGATCTGTGTTCGATCTCCAAGAGATGATATTTGGATTGAAGGTCTTTTAATGAAAGGAGGTTAGTTTTATTTGAGGAACTACTTAAAGATTGATTGAGGTGAGCGAGAAGAAGATCATTATCCATAGGTTCGGGAAATGAATGAAGAAGAATGGATTCCTCGGAGAGATTATACACGTCTGCGAGAATAATAGTCAGACAAAGAAAAGTAAAGGATAACATGAAAAAGATTTGAGAATCGAAAATTACTATACCATAAAGTTGCTGATTTGAGCTCTGAAGAGTAGATACTCTCTCCTTTTGGGAAACTAGGTCGGCTTCTAATTTTTGAATCTTATCGCGAGATGACGCGGCTTCAGCTTCCAGCTCTTGGGTTTTCTCGTTTAATTGTAAATTTCTCTTTTCAAGGTTGTTGCGTCTTCTCTCAAGGTCTGAGGCAACTACAAAAGAAGTTTTTCCAACCTATGAAAGAAAATAGAGAAAACGATTAATACATATACATTTAAAATTTTAAAATTAACAGGGAAATGTGATCGCATACATACCAAAGACCCAAGTGCATTCAAGAAGTCAGGAGACACGATTCTAGAGGCTCCATTGAAAGAATCATTGCCCTCTAGTAAAGCAGCATTACACACGTTTGCGAGAGTACCGCAAAGGGAAGCTAGGGGAGCATCTCCCATTCCTTGGAAAGAATCTGAGAAGATGCTAAATAACCGATCCATAGGAGAGCCGGCCAACGGAATCTCTTTAGCGAGAGAGAGATTCGAATCATAGTTATCCTCATCAGAAGATTCGGAGCTTGAGTTAAGGCGAGAAGAAGATTGAATCTTTCGCTTCTTAGTTAATGGAGCAGAAGATTTACCCTTGCGAATGACAGTTTTGCCTTTACTTTTAGTCTTCGCGGCTACAGCTTCTTCAACTCCAACCTTCGCATACGGTTAAAGATAAGAAACAGAGGCAACAATATTGTTTCAAATAACAAAGGAAATGTTTCTTACTTCATCCGTAAGCGATCGAAATATCGACGTGGTACTCTCCAAATGGATTATTCTTGTATTTTCTTCTCAATTTGGTGATCTGAAAAATTTCACAAACTCAACAAATATAAAAAGAAAATTGCGAAAGCAAGATTTGAAGTAGAAAGCATACCTCATTTGCCTTATCAGGCCATTTGAATTCCCAAGGATGGTATCCTGCGAGATTCGCAGGAAGGATATGCGAGCCCGCGATGTAAGGGCCATTTAACATCAAGGGTACAACCCACCACTTCTCATCCTTGGAGTGGCGAGGAGTAGTATTATTGCCCGGGTGCCAGTCAATATCTTGCATGAGCAATTTATCCTCAGGAACATCATCCTTCTTTTTCAAAGCGAATGCCCCAATGAGATTTCGCATTCCTCATCTTTATCATCGAATAATTCTCGAAAAAGTTCTCTCTACAGTGTATTTCTCAAAGAACTATTTCCAAGTTTGTAAAATCGGGATGTCTAACAGTATTAGGGTATAAAGATCCTTTACCAGCACCACGGTTCGCGAACTCAAGCATTAGGCGAATGCAATCGCCACTTAATTGATAAACAGCCCGAGAGAATTTTTCATGGGCCAGGATTTCATAAAATAAAGGCATCTCAGGATTGTATAAGGGAATGGGAAGTCCCGCGAGAAGTCGACCTAGCGAGACTATAATCTTTTGATCATCACATTAATGATCAGAAAATAACTTTGCAGAAAGAATAGATGAAGAATCAAGATCGGGAATGGTTGATAGAGTGAAACCCTTCTCGAGCAATTTCTGTTGAACTTCCTCAAAAGAAGCTTTGTATGCACGACTAATGGAAGCCATTATCAGTATGGGAATGGATGAGAGGTTAAAAATTAGGATCAGCGATAGAAGAGACGAAGAAAAGGTTTGCGAGAGCAGGGAGCGCAAATTGCGGAAGGAGAGAGAGTCAAAGAAAAGTTGAGAGAGAGAAACTAAAGGATGAAAAGGAGAGGAAATGAAAACTATATATAGGGAAAAAAGATCCTCGAGAAAAGCGAGGTCATTTAATGCGAGAAGAGACAGGAGCGGTCAAGAATAAGCGGTTGAAAGAAACGTGTCAAGAAAAGACATTAATAATCAAAATCCGTGTAAAAGTACAAAACTGAAACAGATAAAGATAAGCAGTTGCGGGAAATCAAAAGAAGCACTCTCATGATACTCTTCCCTTCGCAGGAGAAATATGAGAAGAGACGGGAGATGATACTACATAAACATCTCAAAGAAGCTTCGGAACTTCGCCAAAGAATAGAGGCAAGTACGTACTTTTCAAGGAAAGTATTCTTTTGCTCGTTCCTCCATCAACAAAGATCAAAGATCGCTACCACAATAGATTTTTCCTTAAAGATCGCTTGTCAAGCAATATTCAAGGAAAAAGAGGCAAGATGTAGGATCGTAATATCGCAACAAACAAGGCTCGCGGGATAAATAAGCGACAAAGATCGCGAAGGAGTCGCAGAGCTAAAATAAACGACGCAAGGAATAACGACGGGCAAAATATAAAGAAGACGTGAAACCTGGCGAGGATTAAGAAGTGTCGCGAGAACGAATGTTTGTGCATCTCGCGACACTTCGCGGGACATTCTAGAAAATAAATGATATCTTATTTGTCATCCACTATGTATTACCCTATATAAAGGGCCGAGTGAATCTGTGATAGGAGAGATCTTTTAGAATTGTTAAGCAAGTCAATAGAGAGAGAAAGTTTAAGAGTGTATTAATTTCTAAGTGTAATTCTATTATCTTGTGTAAACATTTCACGGACTCAATCAATAAACATTCTTGATCTTACATCTTTCAATGGATTAATTAAACAAAATTGAGTAAGGGGTGTAGTGTGGGATTTCCCGCAACTACAACTGAAAACTTTACATTCAATCAAAATTTTCGAGAACCCGAAAACCAAGTTAGAACATACCCTTTACCTGACCTGAATGTGAAGGGCATATGAACTAAGTAATACCACTCATCTCCAATAGATCTTCCACAGACAACGAAGCTGGGTTTCCATGTTAATATATCAATTGTAGTAACCAGCACCCCATTCCAAACCCCTGAAAAATAAACCAAGATTTTTCAATTCAAAGGACCAAACAAAATAAGAATCTCAAACCCCAACTGTACTTAGTGATGCTCAAGAAAATAAAACAACAAATTCTATCAGAACAAAATCGAATTGGGCAAACACTATCAGTGAATCAGGAAAAAAAACAAATCTGACCTCTTTCTGCTCAGCATACAATTTCTCGAGCAGCTTCTTGTTCCTTCTCTCCGTAGACACATCCCAAATGTCCATACCGATATGCTTCAGCGGCAAAATTAACAAATCAATGAAGTATAAATCACAATTACAAGAAAACTGAAAATTGAGAAATTAGTTGTTTGTAGATGCAATACTGAGAATTACCCATAACACAAACAAATCCATCACCAATTAGGGTTCTCATTTTGTGTTCTTTTTTTAACTTCTTCAAATGGTTCAAAAACAACATCAAATATTAATCAATTGATGACCTTGAATAGATCTGGCGAAGTGAACGATTAAATAGGGTTTTAAAATTGGGAAAGTTTGGTGTTTTAGAGAGATCATGAGGAGATGAGTTTGTTTAATGATGATGACCATAGTTCAGAAGATAGGGTTTTCCCCTTTGAAGGCGAGAATGAAAATTTTGCAGTTATTTTGGGGATTTGTGGAGGAGATGAAGAAGATGAGAAAAGGGTTTGGGTACAGGATAAAAAAAAAATGAGAATTTCTCTTGTTGATTTTTCTGTTTAACCATTATCATTGAAGAAGGGTTCAGTTTCTAGTTTAATGGAGAAGATAAAGACGGAGAAAGATTAGCGGACAACAAACTCGGTAAGGGAAAAAAAATAGAAAAAAAATAAAGAGTGAATTAAGTTTAGGATAACTGAGAGAGAAGTGATAGAAGAAGCAGGCGTTTGTTCCCATAAGGAATTATAGAAACTAGTTCCATATCAAACTTAATCGAAGTCGGACCATAGAAACAAGTTCCTACGAAAGTCTTAATAGAAATCCACGTGGAATCTTTTTATATTCCCTAAACTGCCCCCTTCCATTAGGACTGCCATGGAGCTTGATTTGCTTTTTGTTATAAAAAGGACTACCATTGGAAGCCCATTTTATAAAGAAAGCCTAGGGAAGTCCTATTCAAAAAATATAAACAGACTTAAAAAACTCATTTTCCACTAGTGCTAGGCAAATGACCGACCATGCGGGGTCGGCCGTGGGTATTCCATACCTGCTTGGGGGTGATGGAATTGATCTGGGGTCATCCAATCATGCTTATGGAGTTGGATGACTGCGATCAGATCATATCGGTGATACGGTCAGTCCGGATGCTCAATCGGGCTAGTATAACACACCGAGAGGGGCTCAATCGGGCTAGTATAACACACCGAGAGGGCTCGGGCTAGTATAACATACCGAGAGTCACTGTACGGGTATTTCGTATATGGTTTCATTATAGTGCTTGGAGGTTCGTGTTACTCGTAAGAGTAACACTCGATCGTCATGCCACACCGATAATGAGTCTTTGGAAATACAAGGCTGATATGAAATTCACAGGAAGGGATTGTTGCCACATGCTCCAACCTGGAGGAATTTCACGTATTCACAGAATGGGATTGTTGCTACATGCTCTATTCTTGGTGAATTAAGTGAGGAGTATCCAACACTTATAAATGGCTTTATCTTTTACAAGATATCAGCGCATGATTTTCTGGTTTTTTACAAATTTAACCTTAAACGAAAATCCACCATCAACATTAAGTCCCCTGCCTAGCACATAATGGTTACACTATTGTGTGGTAGGCATGAGATGGTGACATACATATATACCGAAATGACCAAAGCTAAAGTAGATATATATTTAGGATAGTCAAAGCGTTAGCTCTGAAGCTGGTTGGTTCGATTAAGGATGCGAAGGAAACGGGACTTGATCGGTGAGTCGCTCCGATTCTTCTTGTACATATTTGAGCCCGCCACTTCTTCGGTGTACTTCCTTCATCATACACGGCTCTCCTCGGTATATCCGATAAGCCTCGTCGATTGTTATCCCGAATTAGCGACCTTCGTAGGTGGTAAGTAAAGACTCCTTTTCCTTCGGGGATTCGCCGACTTGTGAGATTATAAAGAATCGTCTCACGTGGTCGTTTTTTCTATATTTCAGGTACTACTCTGATTTTCTGATTAACTGATCGATGGATTTGATGATCTCCTTCTTCTTCTTTTTTTTTTGTGTGTGCGTGCTCATAACTCCCTCTCCTTTGCAGTTTATCATGGAAGCGGTGGACGCTCATTCTGTTGCTTCCCCAGAAAGAAGTTTTGAAGTCGACAAGCCCGAAAACCATGCGCACGAAGAAGTAATGGCTAAGATCGATATTCCACTTCGCGAAGTCGGCCATGCTATTCAGGGGATGTCTATCCCCCACCTTCGTATTGTCAGAGGACGTATCTGTGCACTTTCAATTTGCAATTGACATGGAGGAGTGGCGGAGGCGCGAGGAAACGCTGCAGACACTATTAAGCGCAAGGGCATAGAGATTTGCAGCGCGGGTGAAGAGGCGGAGAGTTGAGCATAAACGACCTCCGAATGAAGACAAGTGTGATTACCCTATCCAGGACGGCGTGATAATTCTTGATTCGATACGGCCGAACCTCGAACATGTGAAAGCAATTTGCGCGACCCCTAGTGTTCTTGTGCCTTTTGATGCTCCCGTGATGATGTTGGGATGGAGCGCTGGCTTCGGGCTGCGGAGATGTCTGATGTAGAAGTTGCGGTAGATCCAAAGGGAGGTGCATCAACAGGTGATGGAGCAGAATCTGACGGTGATGCGGGCGAGGCCGATTCTCTTGGCGACTAGAACCTCCTTTTTTCTTTCCAAGCATATTCTCAGTACACTCGAACATCTTCCTTGTACTCGGTGGCGGCCGGGTTCAAGGTTTTTCTTCCGTTTGATTGTTTGAATAAAGTTTTCTTTCATAACCCTTTGTCAAGAATGCGCCTTCATACATAATTCTTAGTGATAAAAGAAACAATATCATAATGGAACATCCACGGACTGTACTTCGATGCGGGTTTTTCAGTTCTTGGGCGGATGTGTTTCAAATTATTTCCCTTTTGTGAACACGTTCTATTTCCTTCTTCCGTGAGATATTCGCTCGGGGGTTTCCTTTCTTGCTCCAGGTGGGTTGGTTTAGGTGACTCGGGACTTTGTGTTTTTAGGAGTAAAGAGGTTCGCGAGATAAAAATAATGCTTCAATTGAAAGTTGAAAATTGAAAACCCTAACCATGAATGCAAGTATTGCAATCATTTTACGGAGGGATTACAAATATGACATGAAATTGTAAAAGGAAATACGCTGGAAAAATAGCACAAACGATTTAGGGTGTACGGGATATTGTGAAGTGGCATTACGGTATCTTAAGTCCGGTAGGGTTTGAGCCATTTTGAGTGAATTGTTATGCCTTCTAGTTTATCGGCGTTGATGAGCTTGCGAAGAGCCGCCTAGGGTAACATCTGCTGCAGTGTACGGTTCCTCTTCTCTTTCGATGGGTGAGTCGGGTGGAGTGATCATTTTCACCGTCATGCTCCCAACCTTGAATGTAGTCGTCTTCGTCACCAGTCTCCAATTCCAAACGGGTTTGGTCGTGCGGATACTTGGACCTTGGCCTTATCGTCTTTGACCAAGACAGCCTCTACGCTCTTGATAAAACGTTTGAAAGGGCCGGCTTCCCATTCACATCTCCTAGCAAGGGGTTGGTCCGTCGGTTGGGGTCGATCCCGAGGACTTGTCGGAACGAGGCGCGAGGTTGTAAAGAAGGTTGCGTGACGAGACTTACTTGGGATCGGAACTTTTCAACGTATCTTGGCTGAGGATTTCTCAAGGAAGTTGTGTCACATTGGTAAGTTCTTTGGTGCGGCAATAGACAACCATCGGGAGGTCCAAGGCGTGTTGGAGATTCTTTCAGGTATCGAAACCGACGAGAGGACAGACTCTAGTATTGCTTTGTTTCGTGCATCCAAGGGCGTCCCTGGATCATGTCGTAGTTGGGGTGATCTTTGACTATGTAGAACTTTTCTTGCGTCGAGGCATCACCCAATTTGACTTCCAGATCAATATATCCGTATGCATCTCTCAGGCTCTCCTGTGAATCTTTAACCACGATCGGGTGACGAGTAGCTTCGCTTCGAAATCTTTCCGCTCTCAAGGTCTTGACAAGATGATGTTAAATTCGGAAGCCGTATCAATCAACACGCTATCGAATTCAAAGTTTCTCAAACAAGTGACGGTTAGGAGTCCCCAGTTTCCATTGCTCATGTCTTTCATGAAAGACTTGGGTTCTGGACTTTTCGGATGCAAACGCTTTCCCGACACAACGTGGTTGAGGGCGCAAATATGTCTTGACGCTGTCCTTTGGAGAAGTACAAGATTTCACATATGTGCTCCATCATAGATTGTACGGTCTTGCGAATGTTAATCCCAGAAATCATGCGGTTCTGATAGGTAAAGGGTCTCTATGAACACCCTCGTTTCCAAGTGGAGTTCCCCTGTCTCTACCTTTTGCCTCGAATATTTGTTTCAACTCGTTGCAATCTTTGGTTGGATGATGGACGAACCGTGGTAGCAACAATATCCGGGATCTGCCATTTCTTCATCGGTCGGAGGACGCCTTTGATAGGGGCGGGCTACGGCGTCGTCTTGGATCCACGCTTCCGTGGAGCTCTATCACTTCATTCATGGGAAAAGGAAAACCTGTGTCTTTAGTGTTTTGTACATGAGTTTTGTCTGTTCCTTTTCGAGACGAAGTCTTGTGTGCTGGGGATGTTCGCTTGGTTTGTTGTTCCATTACTGGGGCTTTCCTTTTCTCTCCTCCGCCCACTACACTCACAGAAGGACCGGTGTTGTATTGCTTGTTCGTGAGGCGCTCGCTCCCTCGAATTTCACGTAAATCTTCACTTGAACAACTCGGGTTCTTTCTAGTAGTCCGGGCGTTGTTCTTGAACGTTTTGCAGCCTCGTGGAGTTCAGAGAACGTTTGAAAGCCCAGGTTCTCTAACAGAGCGCGGTATATGGGTATCATCCGTTGATGCACAATTCCACCAATTGTCGTTCGGTGACGTTCGGGTCATGACAATCCAGTTCTTGGGTTCTGAATCTTTTAACGAAGTCGTTGGGATGCTCGTTGTTCCGCTGAAGAATTCTTCCTAGATGCGAAAAGGTGATTTGTTCGGACACTAAGAAATACTTTCGTAGAAAGCACCGACCATCTCGCTCGGTTGGATATCTTTGTTAGGTGCGATGTTGTTGTACAGTGTATGCCCTCCCGTAAGTGATTTCGAGAATTCTTTCGGGCGTAGAACATGATTGTATTCATGTTCCCCCAAGGATTCCAAGAATCGAGAGACATGTTCACGAGCATTACCAGCATCGTCGAGAGGGAGGCTGAGAGAGGTGTAACCTCTTGGAAGAGGGATTCGTTGCATATCTTGAGGGTATGGAGGTTGGTGTTGGTGTGCATCCGTCGATTTCCTTTGCCTCGGCTTTGAAGAAGTCGTTCTAGATCCTCACGTGTGATGAAGTTGGGTGATTTGGTCCCTTTCCTTAAACATTCGGGAGCAACACGAGCTTACGTCCGAGTGGAAACGCTGCTCGGGGTGAATTGAAGGCATCTCTTGTTGGCTCCAAAGATTGACGTGAATCTGCGGCAATCGTTCGGTCAAGGTCTTGAGGAAAGTGAGTACCTCCTTCGAGTTGCGGCCATATCTTGTTTTGAGTTTTAGCAAGAACTTCTGTTTCTCCATCAAGTACGCAACGGTAATAGACGGTGGTCCTCCTCTTGTACCTCCCGGCTCCTCGTCCGATGGAGGAGTGAAATTTGTTGCTCGGTGACCACTTTGGAGGTGTTACACTTGAGGAGATGCCGGGATTTGCGGCTGCTCGGCTCAGTGATGGGGGCGTTACACCTGCGGGATGTCTCTGCTCCGCTAGTGTTGGTGATAGAGGTAACGGCTCCTCGAGATATGTTGGTTACGGTAGCTCCACCGATGTGTACTTCGACACCCAGGATTGGCACCCACACTAGCCCCATCGAGTTGATTGTCGATCCAGACCTTAATTCCACCATCTTGAAATGAATTGTTGAATTGATTCTAAGATCTACCCTTTCTGAAATTGATAAAATTGAATCGGATTGGAAGAAATTGACTTTACAACCGAGAGATTAATCTCCCACTGTGGTCGCCAATTGTTTGTGGGTGAAAAATACTCCTGCAGAATTCGGTAATTTGGGGTGTGGATGAGGAATGAATTTAAACCTTTAAACAAATGCCTTTGCGCGGTGAGTGCTTGTAGATTCGAGAGATCAATCTGTGCAAGTCCGGCCTAAACCAAGAAATGGCCGTTCAGGACTTGTTTCGGTCACAAAGTGAAGGAGATGGGGTTGATCTTAGGGAGGGAAGCGAAGAAAGTGTTGAGATTGTGAAGGTGTTGGCTTGCTTATGACTTGTAAACAGAAGAGTGAGCAGGCTTGCGGTTGATGCAAGCGGTGCTCTGGGTGTTTGAATACGATTTTTGTATTAACACTTGATTTTCTCGTCTCGTCCCCGAACTTGTGTTGTTTCTCCTTGTCCCCTATTTTTCTCTTGTCCTTGAAAATAAGGAGGAGATCCTATTTATACAAGTCATTGAGCCTCATTCACGTCTCTCGTGGGAAGTGGAGGAAGTGGAGTGATGGAGTAGTGGAGTTGTACGTCGGTGCCACACGACCAGTCTTGCCCACTTCTCCTGTTCATCTCTAACCGTCCATGACTTCATGACACGTTCTTGTGATGGCGCGTTGCACGCTGCACGCAGTAAACCGCCAGACCAATACCCCAGTATGTATCCCCCAGTTTGTGACATGATTGATGTCTGGAATGTGTGGATCGTGGATCCACGAAAGATAGCATGTAATGCTGAATTGAATAACTGTGTTATTCAGGAAGTCAATACCCTTGAAGTATCGTGTGTATTTTATGCGAGTGCTCGCATTATGGTATGGTAAAGTGATGGGTAATGACGCCTCGGCGACCAAATAACTCTGACCGGGGGTTGTATAACCTAGTTTGGTGAAGTTGAACGGATGAGATGATCTTTGAGACACTCATCTGCGACCGTTAATGGATATTAGGGTTTTTGAAGAGGTGCGCAAGCATCACTTTAGCTTGGTCGAAACCAAGCATGGAAAGGGATTTGGAGAAGGCCGACCCGGGCATGTGTGTAGACGTCATGCCGGTGTACACGCCTACACCTCACCGTCACATGAAGGCGCGATCCAGGCCACTCAATTTAACCGGTAAAGTTGAGTGGTTGAGATCGGTTTGCGGCAGAAATTGATGCCGCAAAAGGGTTGGAAACCGGTGTGACATCCCTAGTTCGGGCACGCGTTTCAAGATGACACATCTTGGTCGGTCTTGGTCGATCATACCAGCGTGTAGGTGGTAGGTTGGTGTTCACACCTATACACGACTATCCCATGAAAACGTGATCTAAGCCACTCAAATCATCCGGTGAAGTTGAGCGGTCGAGATCGGTTCGTGGTTTGGGAGGCGGCCATGCTAGTTTGGACGCACGTTTTGGATTGACCGGGCATGATATGCCTTGGCCGAACACATGAGGAGGTAGATGGGCCCACGTTGGTCATGCTTTGGTATGACAGGCCCTTGTTTAATCTAATATGTGACCCTCCATTCGTCTTGGGAGAAGATGGACGCGCGTGATGACTTGAAACCCTATTTTTGGCTTTCAAGCCGTGCGTCATCTCTTGTTTGGGTGATGATTTTGTCACGGCCAAACATTGTTGGTCTTGACCGATTGGTCAAGTGTGTAGGTGGGCCCACGGTGATCGTGTTGACATGCTCTGGGCCCTTTGAGTCTACATCTATACCCTCCATCTATACCTGCGAAGATGGATGGTTGAGATTTAATTTTGCGACACATGTAATATGCCGCAAACCCTAATTTAGGGTTTTCCGTCCATAATGCTTGGTATGAACGGCTTCTTGGCAAGCTAGGCCAATGACCGACCATGCGGGGTCGGGCCGTGGGTATTCCATACCGCTTGGGGGTGATGGAATTGATCAGGGTCATCCGTCATGCTTATGGAGTTGGATGATTGCGATCGAGATCATATCCGGACGATACGGTCGGTCAGGATGCTCAATCGGGCTAGTATAACACACCGAGAGTCACTGTACGGGTATTTCGTACATGGTTTCATTATAGTGCTTGGAGGTTCGTGATACTCTGAAGAGTAACACTCGGTCGTCATGCCACACGATAATGAGTGCGAAAATACAAGGCCGATATGAAATTCACGGGAAGGGATTGTTGCCACATGCTCCAACACGGAGGAATTTCACGTATTCACGAGAATGGGATTGTTGCTACATGCTCCATTCTTGGTGAATTAAGTGAGGGAGTATCCAACACTTATAAATGGCTTTATCTTTTACAAGATGTCAGCGCATGATTTTTCTGGTTTTTTACAAATTTAACCTTAAACGAAAATCCACCATCAACACTACTTTATCGCAAATTTTTACAGAATTCTTATTTTATTAGCAAAAATTTGCTTGCTAACTCGAAACTTTGTATACTAGTTAGTTACATCTAATAAGAAAATATACGGATCAATTTTAGGCTGACAAGAATAAACATTTATAAAACACAACCAAAACAAGCATTAACATTTTAGGCTTGCAAGAGTATATTGTCCGGCTAGAAAAAGATGGATTAGGTTATCTAATTTGGTTTACGGTTCAAAATGATAGACATATTCTACATTAATCTACCTTCATGGCATACCGCTAATGCATGCATACATATCACCACGGGAAAGAATCATAACTGGTCTATCTTCCCTTTCCTATATATTTTATGGGAAAGAATGGCTAGTTTGTTTTTCTTTTGTTCGTACACAAACTAGGTAATAGCCCTCGGCTACTCAAGCACACTGGTTAGTCAAACTTGGTAACTCACTTTACTCTTCTTGTCTTGATTTGGGGGCACTATTTGATCAGTCATATCAATTTCCCTTGGTGATCAACTTCTAATGATGCCTATGATATATAATATGACTATATGTATTAGTATCTCAAAATTAAATCATACCAGCGCATCGTTTTTGGAATTAAATTGGATCGCATGTGAACTACACAACCATTATATATCCTAAACTCCCACTTATATTTCTCTCAATTGTGTTAGACCAGAATCGCACCATTAACATCATTATCCCTAAATATCATAAACTTGTTCTATGTCGGTTTATAAACTTCTCTATGTCGGTTTAACAGGGACACCTAATTTAGCTTCAATTTACCACAATTTCCAAAAGTGAATCTAAGTTGCACAAGGAACCCATTATTCAACTTAACATAATCAAATCTACTTCAGTTCTAGGTAGCACCAATAAATAATCAATTTAATTCCATACAAGCATATAAATCAAATATGAAACTCTAAATTCAGATTCTCTTGATTACCTTTTCTTTAGAGATTGGCACAATCACTCGAATTATCACCACCACCATCAGTTCCATGAACCATAGAATAATCCTAACTCCTCATTATCTCCGACTTTTTCTTTCTTTCCTAATTCATCTATCAACAACAACACCACGATCTAATTCTTCATCACAACTCTAAGAAATCAAATCATCACCCACTCCATATAGATTTCAAATTAAGAAACCCTAACTCTGATTCTGTTTCACCTTTTCTCCGGAAACTCAAGACCAAACAAAGTAACAACACCTTCCTCTATTCATCCATTTCAATATTTATTTTCGTAGTTATCATGCACGAGTTGCAATTCCTTCATCAGAGAAAATAATGGAGAATAGAAAGAAGAGAAGAAAAGTTTCTCTCGGTCTCTCTCTATCGTTTTGAATCTCTTCTGAAATCTGAGAACTATAATCAAATGAAGTTTATAACTCTGAAGGGTAATTTTGGTAGTGAGAAAATTCAAGGATTTTTAAACCGGTGAGAGTTTGGATTAACTCGTTTAAGATTTGGACTAAACTGTTTTAGACGGGTAAATTTTGGACTAGAGAGTACTGGGATGGAAGGGACAGGACTAAAGTGTCCAAAGCCCAGGAAAAATGGGATTAAACGTTAATTTCTACATAAAACAAAAGTCCTTAGCGGAATAGTGAAAAAACCACACAGTAAGCGTGCACTCTATTTTTCTCAATGGTAGGGCCCAAAAATAGCCAAATGGAGTGCCCACCCCAGCTATTATACTCACAAGAAAAATATTCGATAAATCCTCTTATTATAGGGCTCCAAGAATTTGGTTTTGAGGGCTCACAAGATGACAAAAAAATGGGTCATTAAATAGTAATCTCCGAACCCCTTATCCTAATATTTAATTAATGTTAATGATTAGGTTAACTAAATCAAGTAAGATTAGTGATAATATTAGTAATAAGATTAGACTAATCATTTGATTTACGGTTAATATTTGAAAATCAAAATCAAAAACTCGGGTAAATATTTTTTTCTGAAAATTCATGTTACGGTAAGGAATCTAACCGTATATAAGATATACGGTTGGGAGTTCATATTTTCCCAACCGTATACGAAGTCAGGGTAACTTACATTTAGGTTTTCTAACCGTATGCAAAATTAGGTAACTTATATACGGTTGGGAGTTCATGTTTTCCCAACCGCATGAAATTTATACGGTGAGGAAATCAATATTTTCACACCGTAAATCATTCTTACGGTTGGGAAGTCAATATTTCCAAACCGTATTCAGTTCTGAAACTAATTTTTTCAATTTCTAATTTTACTCATATCTAACTTGTTCATGGGATAAAAAGCAATAAAAAAAGGTTCGTTTTCGATTCTTACCCAATTAAAGTTCTTACTGGCTGAAAATTGAGATTAATCGTCGTTGAAGGAAAAAAAAACGAAGAAGAGGAAGAAGAGGCGAGGAGAAGAATAAGAAGGAACAAAAGGGTTTCCTTTTCTTTATCTTTATGGGTTTAGGTTTAGTTTTTTATTATATTAGGGTTTGTTTTGGTAATTATTTTGGTTATCAAAGGGTGTTTTTGTATTTTTTTTATAGTGAATTTGGTCCCCCTCATCCATATTTAGGATACTTGAATCCATAGGAACCCTCAAAACCAAATCCTTGGAGCCCTTATAATAGGTTTCTAATTTTATTGAGAGCAATGCTAAACCACACCAATAATTGCACTTCTAAACGTGTTGAAATATTCCACACCCTTCTTCGCCATGGATTTTATCAAAAATTCTAAACATATAACATTTTAAACAACACTAAAACAACCCTCTCACATAACTTCTAGTTGTAGGGCCCAAAAGTGTACCCCTTTCTAGCTCCATGTGAGGAGGTTGTTTTAGTGTTGTCTAAAATGTTGTATGTCTAGAATCATTGGGATTTTATAGGCCCGGTGCATAATACATAAAATTACTCTAGATAAGGTAATTTCTCTCACTTGCATCAAATGCCTTTTTTCCAGTTACACAACTTGGGTCAGTAGAAATTATCTTACGCAAGCGAGCCTTGTTTTAACACATGAAGTCGCAACACTAAGTTTGTTTGAGTTGAGTAGTGCTTACTCCTTGATCCAAAGTGGCAAATCTGCCGTAGTCCTATGCAGAGGTGGCTTCACAGTAAGCTCTCCCTACCTGCACCCTAAGCTGAATCCATTTCCCAGTAAATTTCCCATATCTGCTCCCTGAACTCAGTCTATCTTATCACAACCCAATGGCAATATCCTAGTGTATATGCCTTAGAAGACCAACTAAGACACCCCTCAATACGTATAATTGATTTTGTACAGAAGTGTCTTTTTTTTTTCTCATTATGTCAGTTTCCTGGTTATGGACACTTAGTCACTGTGACATGCTGAGTTTTTCCAGTTCGTTTTTTTTTTTTTTTTATATATATACTGTTTCGTAGGATTAATCTAACTGACAAAATGACATATATTCTTCTCTTAGATAGATCTTAAGTGGACCGGTGAGAACTTGTTTCTGTTCTTTGAGTCGTTCCTCCGTTATATTACATATTCATCATGCTAATTAGCCCTCTTGGCCTCCTAGGATTTTGTCTTTGTCTAGGATTGAGTATCGTATAGCTATTCTGCATTATTATGACTTAAAATACATAAATCCTCATCTTCTATGTCAATGTCAATACAGGTGTTTCTCGGTGCATGATCTTTGGAACTACATGGATTACAGATTATCAGCAAATGCAAGAGTTTGGTGGATAACATATTCCATAGAAGTGGGACTATCACCTGGCAACTAACAAAACTTTATTAACTGACCCTAGTTTTCTAAGAAAGTTTACGGTGAAAAAAAAAATCTACTCAAAATGTCTCCAAATTTTAACAAAGAAACTTCAAGATTGTGTCCAAGTAACTCTCTTAAATTAATAAAGGAGAGAACTTTAGCAAATACAGAAGAAGGCTAAAGTGAAAACCACCCGAATGAAAACAAAGAGCTTTGCCTTTGAGATATTGTCCCAAGCAATGGAAGAATAAAAGGGTGAATAGACGACCTATGCACTCGCCTATTGACCCCAATCAGCCACCTCAAGTAATCATGAGAATTTGGCAAGGCATGGTGCCAAAGCATATAGTTGGTAGAGCTATTCTCACCATCTCTGGTGAAGGTTGAACATAACATTTAATTGTTCAAGCAGCTTAATCTCTCGAGGGCATTAGACATTAGGATTAACCGATAATAATCCAATTGGTTAGTATTCACTCTGCAACAGTATATGGTAGTACTGAACTATTAAAGATTAGTTTACAGATTTTCTTATGGAAAAGAACAATAGGGTCACCTCTCACAAGTCACGTCTTCATAATTATTGTGAGCCCAAATTTTGTCTGTGATTGGATAACCAGGTTGAAGAGAGACGAATCGTACTGCACTGCATGAGCAAATTTTCTTAGCAAGAAGGCAACAACTAACAATATAATAAACTTCAAATTACGTCCCAACATAAACAAAGACAGTTCCACCAGTGGCCATGGTACTTGCGTTTCTCAATTGTTTTGGTGTTTTCTTTTGTTTACGCATCAGTTACTTGCCCATTTCGGCGTCATTTATGTCTTTTTTTACCTTTGTCTTTCCATTTACTTTCTGCGTTGGATCATGCAATGTCATCCTTAGCTCTTTTTAAGTATGTTTGTCAAACACGAAAGTGTTTATAAACATGTACAACAATAGTAGCTTATACTTTCCACCACAACTTAAGAGATACTTAAGAAAGTAAATATTATCAAGCACAATGAATTTCACAATTGTACAATGATCACAGCCTTTTTACCCCAAGTTGACACTTAGGCTCAATCAAGCTGTTCTACCATTTCTATTGAAAACTCATCAGATACCCATGCAATCACCACATAACTCGTAGAAGCATCTTCTCCTCAACCTCCATTCGCAAATGAAGATGGTTCGTACAAGCTACTTACCAATAGCTAATAATGGTCAAGAACAACCTAATATTGCAAGAGTAGTACACTGAGGTCAACAGAAAATAAGGAAATGGTGTCACTACCTTGCGGCGATTGTGCAGTCCTACTGCCAGATATTTAAAAAAAAAAATGAGTCCCATTAGAATTATTTTAAAAAAAAATCCATGGTTCTAGTTGCAAAAAAAAAAAAGGTAATCCCCATTAAAATTTCAAAAAAAGAGAAGACAACTCTAAAGACTCAAAAATTAAAATATTAAGGACAAGTAAAAAGAAAAAACAATCACCAGTCAATTTTTTTTTTCCTTTGAATACGGCGCTCAATAATTGCTACTCTAACTTGTTTATTCATCATGAATAAAACAACAAAACAGATTGGTATTTTTCTAGTACACTAAACTAACACACAATGTGTAATGGGATCTAATTATCATAAAAGAAATTTAACAGATCAAAGGAAAAAAGTAGCAATGAAAATAAAAAGTGTGTTGATAGTAGTTATCTTATTCTCTAACCTAAGAATTATCTGATAGATGTTACGAATCATATCCATGGATGTGTTGTAGGCCACTTGAATCGAGCTGTTAGAGAAAACTCACCCACGTCCTCTTCGATTCTTTCATAGATCGTACATTAATCTATAACAAAAGTAAAATAGGAGGAGTAAAATGTAAAATAGGAGGGATAAAATAAAAGAAAATCCAATTGTCAACATAAACAAAAACATCATGATTAATTCCATAACCTGTAATATCAGCATTCACGATCTCCCATTGCCACATCTATTATTATTATTATTATACTTTTGAAGGTACATGCAAAACATATCAACAAAGATGAGCAAAAGAAAGGAAACAAAAAAAGTAAAACCCTAAAAGTATTAAAAAAAAAAAACATGCAAACTATGTGGAACCCGAAAATTCTATAAAAAAAAAAAAGTTTTTTTTATACCAATAACATCTTAAAATTTAAATAATTACCATAATAAGGGATTTTCTACAATATTTTAAAATTTATATAATTACTCGTCGAGATAATTTTGTCCAAAAAACATTGAATATCTTTTAAATAATAGATACAAATTATTTTACTTGCATACAAAATACTCCTAGATCTTTTGTTTTCTTTTTCCCGCTAACATTTTCTTTGTCCTCTACGATTTTTTGTTTTTATTTTCAGGGTTAAGAATCAATATTTTCAGGGGTGGCAGAAGTAATCAACGTGTAATATTCGGCAACTCCGGGTTGAGATCACAATCAGTAAATTGACCGTATATCTCATACGCGAGTTAAATAGTAATTGGGATTGATCGTAACAGTAGGAAATAGATAGCTTAATATTGTTCTAATACTTGATCCGGGTGAGAGTGAAAAATAAATAGCAATGGAAGAAAAGTGTTGGCTAATTTAATTATAGCATAAAAATGACACCGATAAGCACCACTAAAATACATCCTTCACCCCACCTTTTTTTGCCGCAATGATACTGAAATTTTATACTGCAACAATATTAGTCATTAAAAGTTATCATCCTTTACATCCAACCATATCTTACACTAATTATAACCATTATAGAGTAAAGATCAAATTTTTGCTTTGCCACGGATAAGAAACCTCGTTTCAATTGCAAAAACCTACGTTAATTGATCTCAACCATTACAGAGAAACTCAAACTAATCTTGCTCACCTTACCCATGACTATCTGAATAACCACAAAGATCTATATTTGGCTTATCTAAGATATTGAAGACAAAGAAAAAGGTTTCCCCTGGCTGCACTAAAATATTTCAAACGTTACAAATTAAACTTCATTATCTGACTTCAACCATACGAAACAAACTCACATATCACGCTCATCCCATCAATTAGGAGTGGTTGCGATTGAATCTTAATGAGTGGACAAAATTTATAACTTCAAAAACTAATTAGGATTGTATTGGGTTCCATATGCGTCTCACATTACTCATTGGGTTCCATATGCGTCTTCTTTTGTGAACTATATTTTTGGCTATAGTATTTGCTTCTCACATTACTCATTAGGCTTGCATAGGAGAATCGGTGATAACCATCCACGATCAACGGCTTTGACATTGAACAAAAAAGAAAAAGCACATCAAGTTACACAAAGGTAACCACGAAAGAATCAAAACCACATGTATAAAGGCGAAGTTATATGCTTGAACGAATACGTCTCAACTAATTGAGCTACATCCATACGATACTAAGGGACATGCAAACTAAAAGATCCCACCAAACAATAAAATTCAACCAAATCGAAGGGAAAACATCTTGAGACTTTGAAAACAAAAGCACGACCATTATTTAGACATCATAAAATTAAAATAAAAGAAAAACCATAGGAATACCAACATAAAAAATGATCACACTGCTGCAAACCCAATAACAAACGACATGTCATAAACCCTAGATATTTTTCATACATGTATATATACAAAAGATATAAAAGAGATAAAGAGATTTACCAAATGCTGCTTCATGCTATCAGATTTCTTCCTTGCGGAAATCTATTGGAATTTCATGGATTACTTTTGAGAATACGTGTAAAACATAAACGCAAATCAGTTAGCAAAGAAATAAAACTCAAAGAAAAACTCAAAAAAAAAAAAAAAAAAGGAATTCGTTACCTTATGCGGAGATCTCGAGATACCTGCCAAGACAAAACTCAAAGAAAAATCCAAAGAATAACTAAAAAGCAGAATGCCATAAATGAGGTTTACGATGAGTTTAGAATTAATACCATGAAACTTCAAGAGAACTAACATTATCCTCCTTCTTCACCTTGATTAGAGCCAATTGCCTGTACATGCATAGCAATAAAAACAAAATAGAGACGAAAACCATATATGAGGTATATTATCTCCTGATTCACCTTGATTATAGCCAACTGATTACACTGTACATGCATAACAAAAAATCAAAATAGATCAAACAAAAAATATGAAACAAAAAAAAAACTGCCAAAACACGTAAGAAAAAGCTTTTGTTTGAGGGTTTATATAGAGAGTCACAAACCTGAAAATTCCATAAAAATGGAAATAATTTCAACTAATATCTAAAACTTACGCTTTAAAAAAAAATCTATAACATATATTAGGAAATATTCACATTTATTTCTATTAGGAAATATTAATTATCTCATAACATATATATCCTAATAATTTTCATATCATACTCCAATATTTTCTTTCCTGTTTGTTTGTTTTTTTTTTTTTTTTTTTTTTTTTTTGAAGCATTTTTTCATTTGGGAATATTCCCATTTTTTTCTTTTGTTGCTGATAATGATTTTTTTTTTCTTTGGAAAGCATATTCCCGATGATTTTTTTTTTGCTGCTGACACCGTTTTTTTCCCTCACGGAAATCATAATCCTAATGATTTTGTATTATTTTCATTTGTAAAGGATTAACAAACCTTTCATTGGATTCATTCGGTCATTCACAAATCAGGTATTTTTTTTTTAATCAGTGATTCAAATCTGTTCTTTTAATCAGGTATATTCTCATGAATTTTTTTTAGGTATTTAATACCAACTGAAAGTGTAATTGCAAATATTTTTTTTATCCGTAGTTTGGCGTTGTAATTAGGTGATTTTATTACAAAAACTGTAAATGGACATTGGACATTGGATTATTTTTTTATTCATATGATTGATTTAATTTTACGATGAAATCATGATGAACATTGCATACTTTATTTTATTTCATCATGATGAAATCGTTTTATGGAAAGATTTATGAAATCGTTTTACGGTAATGTTGAGGTTGTGTATATTTGTTTTGATATGTTTCTAAGATTAAATAGGATTTAATAATTTTAGGAAACTATTTTCTAAAATGTGATTGGTCAAATAATATTTCGTGGGACCAAAAAATTCTCTTGAAATTCTATTGGCTGAAATTTAGAATGGTGGGGCCAGAATCAACCAGAAGCTCCGATTAACCACGTCGCTCGAAAAAACTCTGTTTTTATATAGAGAATTTGTATATTTAAGGAATGTCATTGTTTTAAAAATAGATCAAAAAAATTAAAATTTAGATATCTTTAAAAATACACATCGGATTTTTGCAACATTAATATATTTGGAAAGCTCTTTAAATTATCTACGTAATGAGTACAAACAAGGATATTAAATTTTTATTTTAAGATTTTTTTTCCATTATTATCAAATTTGGTGTTGTTAAAAGAATCCAATTCAAGCATGTGCATCGCACATGTGGCCTTACTAGTGAATATAAGGAAAACGAAACAAATGCCGAGACGAGTTGGAGTGATCTGTATTTGAATGGGGCATAATAGTTGGTGGTTGGATTGGATCGGATCCAAATTTGGCCCAAGCCGAACCTCACAACCGTGTAACTTACTTTTCCTTTCCGCAATTATAATTGTTGTTATTATAATTGTAGGATCATAATATCGCAACGGACAAGGTTCGCGGGATTAATAAACGACGGTGTCGCGAGGGGTCGCAGGGAGCTAAAATAAACGACGCGATGAATAACGACAAACAAAACAATTGGAAGACATGAAACCTGGCGAGGGTTAAGAAGTGTCGCGAGAATGAATATTCGTACACTTGCGACACTTCGCGAGACATTCCCGAAAATAAAGGATAGCTTAGCTGTCATCCACTATGTATTACCCTATATAAAGGGCTAAATGAATCTGTTGAAAGGGGAGAGATCTTTTGGAATAGAAGCAAGTCATTAGGAGAGAGAAAGTTTAAGAGCGGTTTAATTTCCAAGTGTAATTCTATTGTACTGTGTAAAAATTTCATGGAATCAATTAATAAATATTCTTGATCACACATCTTTCAATGGATTAGTCAAGCAAAAGTGAGTAAGGGGTGTAGTGTGGGATTTCCTGCCCAACTACATATGCGCTAGAAACAGGAGAGAGCGAGAGATTGACGTAGAAATTGGAAAGAATTTGGATTAACAGAGAAAAGGTTTGGAGAGATACTCAAGAATTCATTGAAAAAGAAAAATGGCTAGAAGAAGAAACGTACAAGGGCAACCAACGATTGTAAGAAGAAGTGGGAGACTTCTTTGGAGAAAGGAGGAATGAAACGGGAGAATCGTCAAGGATGAATATGAGAAATGATGGGGAAAATCAAAATCGCCACCGATCTCCCCGAGTAGCAAACGCGGGTGGATTATGATAGAGTAAGTGTACATACTTGGAGGTCCGATTCGAAGACGAGAGGGAAGAGGAGCACGAGATGGTGAACAATGGACAAGGAGGAGGAGAGCAAGGAATGAATGGAGAAATGAATCCAGGAAACGAAGAAATCGCAGCGTTAGAAAGATTGAAACAAACAATACATGAAGAGAGACGACTAGAGGCAGAGGAACGAGCAAACTTGACAAGACAGAATCATGAATTGAGGATGGAAAATATGAGATTGCAAAATAGGAGATCAATAAGTAGTGTGAGATCAAGTTCAAGATCGATTAGGGAAGAAAGAAGGAGAGTTTTACCAACGAAAGTACCGAAGAAGAAAACCAACAAGAAACACAAAATCCAAGCACGAGCATGGCGAGAGAAGAGGGGAAATGGAAGATCGTTATATTCCTCACCCGAAAATCTTCAAGATGAGCGGAATAGGGAAAATCAAGGAAACATGCAACTCCAAGGGCCGAATGACCCAGTCAAGGAGAATAATCTTGCACGGGAGAGAAGAATTGAGAAGAAACCGAGAGATTGAGGATGACATTGAGAGGCACTACATTGAACAAGCACGGATAGCTCGCGAGAGAGAAAGGATAAGAGCAGAAATGGAAAATCAAGAGATGGAAGAGGCAATCCGAGCGGAATAGCCATGACAACAAAGGAAAGAAGGAGGGAACAAAATCGTACCAATAGAAATATTAATGAAGAATATGAGAGGGCGCGAGATGAGAGCCGAGAGACAGACCAAGAAGAGAGAACAACCGATATAATGGCGTGCGAATTGAAGAAAGAAACGAAGAAGAGCGTCGCGAGGGAAAGGAGAGAAGAAAATAACGAGCAAGAAGGTCAAAATAGGCACGAGCGTAGAAGGAGAGAGGCGAGCTAAAAAGACCGGTAGAATCAAATTCCCCGAGGTGATGAGTGCTAAATAGTGCATATTTATACATCTATTTATTGGCATTTTACTCATCTTTTGCGCTTAGAAATCAGATATTATCCCAGATTCTGTGTTTTCCTTATTTTCAAGAATAAATATTTGTATTAATTAATTTTGTGTTTTTAGGTAATAAATAAAGTCCCGGAAATAGAGGAGCTAAAGAGCGAAGAATTGAAGTCAAACATCTATGGAGCAGTTAGCCAAAGCCCGCGCGCAAATCAGTTGCAACCCAACAAGGAAGACTTGGGCTAGAGCTACCCATGACCCGGATCCGAGCCCGCTCACCACGAGCCGTCCAGATCTCTCCCAGCTGCATCCTACGGTCGCTCCATCACTATACATCATCTCTTGATGCTCCGTGCAACGCCAAATCGCTCAAAACCGCTTACCATCCTCGTCCGTTCGGGATCTTCTCCGGCTAGATCCAATGCTCGCTGCAGCCTTCCCCATCAAATCTCATTGTCCCCTCGCCTCACAACAAAATCTCCATACCCTATACCCACTCGAGAAACCCTAGTCTTCTTCTCACTTTCTCTTTCTTCTCTTCTCCTGGCAGTAGCTCCACCCCCATGCCTTTGCGGAGCCGCACCACTTCCATCCGCTCCACCATGTCGCTTTGACACCACAACCCATACCAGCCAACAACTACACAACCACCTTCCCCCTAGCTTCTCTTTATCTCACTCATAGCTTCTTCCCTAGAAGCTATGTCCGAGATAAAAAGAACTAGGGTTAGGCTTCGTTCAATCAATCAATGGAGGGATGACTCGAGCCGCACAAGCGAAGAGAGAAGTGATTGAGAGTATGGGTTTGATTTTATTATTCATTTAATTTCAATTTTTAATGAATTAGGGTTTGGGAATTTTGGGGTCGATGCATGTATAAATAGAACCGAATGGGGTTGATAGAAGACACTTTGCTGGATTAGCCGGGGGCGGTCATTTAGGTTTAACTTTGTTATTTTTATCATGTTTTAATTTAGTTGCAAGGGTTTCATTGAAACCCTAACTCTCTGTTTTGAGTTCAATTTGTTGAATGTTCTTGAAAGCTTAATTGAATTAGATAGCTTCAATCCTAGCATCTAACACTCTTCTCTCACAATGCATGCCAACGCCATGGATGCATTGTAGTTAGGTTACACTTGTGTTTAGTATGTCTGACTCAATCCTTAGAGTTATAGGCTAATTCCTTTGATTAGTTATACTTAAGTAGATAACTAATGCTCGGGTTAGTACCCTTAGCTGTGTATTGAAGTTTCACTAGGTGAAACCCTTTAGATGAGTGGTAGAATTGACAATCTTCACTCATCGACATAGGAACAAGAGCTTCAACATAGTTGATCACATGATAGGAATTAGTGGTGGACTTGAAAACCTTAGCATACCTCTCGTCACTTTGTTTACCTTAGTTTAGGTTCATACCATTACAACTCAGCCTGTTTCGGCACAAAAATATCTGTATTACCATCTGTGTTACATTGTCACTCTCGAATTGATCGAAGAAGCCTTAGATCACACACGAAGCACCCTCGTCTCTCGTGGATCGACCGTACTTGCCGCGTCTCAATAGACGCGTGCACTTGCGGTTTATCACCGTAGGCCATATAATTTACCCATCTTCCGTGCCTACCAAGTTTTTTGGCGCGTTGCGGGGACTTAGCGTGTGTGATCAATTCACGCCTTCACCGATTGCACCTCGTACATATCCATTTCCACCGTGATTAGTATAACTTAGTTAATTTTCGTAACTGCATTTGTAATTAAAAAAAAAAAATCTAGTATAACCCGTCATTCCTTCGTATTTGCATCATACATCCGTAATCTTCCTTTTCTTGGATAGCTTAGTGTAATTTGTAGTGTACTTTTTGTCATCATGAGTAGTAGTGTCACTTAGTTACATTTGTAGCTTAGTATAATTCACTTGTTCTTGCATTTGATTAATCTCATCCGCATCTTGGCTGTTTGACCCGAGCTATAAGCGTACGTAGCCGTAGCTTAATATCACTTGTCACTTTTGATCCCTTTCGGTCAAGTAGCTCCAGTTGCATATTCTCTGTGCTCTAACTTGTATATTGGGAACTGAAAATCGTGTTGAGTCACGGTACTGCAACATCTCGCTAAGCAAGACTAGGAAGAGAGGAGGACGCAAGGGAGCAAGAAGAACCAAGGTCTTTCACGCCGATTTCTTGTGTTTTTAAACTTGAGCATAACCAACGGTATTGTATTGTCAAATTTTGATGCTCATCTTGCATGAAATGCCATGTACTAATGTGATCGAGCATAAACTTGAGCATGAGCCATTAAGAGTTGTATTGCCCCGAGCATATCACAACTCCTGAGTGAGTTTGTACTTGTGTGTTACGTTAAGATTGTGCATACTCAACCGATCAAGATTGTGCATTTGTTAAGATTGTGTTCGTTAAGATTGTGCTCACATAAGTTAAGATTGTGCATACTCAACCCTCGTCAAACCTCATTTGCATCCGGAAGCTGAAAATCGCATTTGAGCTGCCCTGTTCATCATGTGATTTGCACTTAGAATTGTCTTGTGCTTAAACTACCAAACGCTGATGTGCCGGACCACTGTGACCTTGTGAGCTGTGAGTCTTAGCTATTAAGATTGAGAATTGGGCTGTCATCTCCCCGACTCCTTTGTGCTTAACCTGTGACACCCTATTTTGCATACCTTGGCTTCAATGCATGATAGCCTGAGCATAGCCCATCTGCCCTGGTGAGCCAAGTTCTGCCAAACCCCTTGCATACCCTGCGCAACCTAGACCTTGTGAGCCACCTTGCTAGCCCCCCCTTGAAGCTGCAAGTGTTGGGTCACTACTTGTAAAAGCCAAGTCATATGCTGCACTTTATGCTCTGAAAAGTTAAACCCCTGTATGCCCTGGAATCTATGCTTGCATCCTAGTGAGTCATCGCCTGGGTGCCCAGTACATTGCTCGTGCATAGTGAGTTCTCGCCATTCTGTAGCCCTAGTCTGCAAGTGCCCCGTAGCCGTGAGCTCGAGTTTGACATCAACTCAGCTGTGTGCCTTGTGTGAAAACTTTGTTGTGCTCAACCTCGGCCCCACACGTCGGAAGTCTGTGGGGCTTTGTTGTAACTTGGTTAACCAAGTTTGATGCACTACCCTTTTGACGCGACCAACTGCAAGTAACTTTGTGTTGTGTCAACTTCGACTCGCACATCTTTGTGCAATCTCACCAACAAATTCAAGTGTTGCTGTGTGCTAAGTCTTGAGAAATCAAGAGTCATTGAGTGTGAGTTTTGATTGTCTTGTGCTATGTTATTTCTCACCTGAGCTGCTGGCTCTGCACAAACTTGACCAAACTCCCTTTAGGCTACAAACCCTACCAAGCTAAGCTTAACAAACTGGTTGGGCTCACCGATAACCGTGAGCCCACAATCAAAGTGAGCTACACAAAGTTGGGCTTGCATAAGCAACTGTGCAAAAAAAAAAAAAAAAAAAAAAAAAAAAAAAAAAACTTCAGCCCACATAACTTAGCCTTTAACCTGGGCTGCTTAGGCTAAATTGAGCCCACATTCCGCTGTGCTGTTTTCACAAATCTTGGGCTTCAAACAACAAATCCCAAACAAACCAAATCTCACTTGAGCCCACAGCAACCTGGGCTTCCCACATAAACCAAACTTTCCCACATAAACCAAACTTTCCCACACAAACCAAATGAAACCCAACAAACCAAAAACCCAATAAACCAAACTTAGTCCACTTCACTGGGCTTTGAGTTCAATTTGAGAGTTAGACCATGTCAGATTTTGTCCGCATCCGGGGATGGAAACAAATCCCTTAGAGAGCGTGCTTACGGGCACGCTTCACAGATGAACCCCCACATACCATAGTGACTTTAGGGAATTTTATGAGCCTCCTCAATGGCCCCGACCTCACATACCCTAATCATTATGATCACATACATCATCCACCACAAAGTTGAAAACGAACACTTTTCTCATACCCAGTCATCACTTTTAGATCAATTAGAAGCTCGACCATCTCGCTTTAGAAAGGCAATCACATGAGCGATCTGTCAAAATCTAATTCCCTAGGCATATGAAATGCATGCTTGCAGACCCTTATGTGGTGGCTTAGACCACCTGCTTGAAATCTTGTTATATTACTGCATGCTTTTAGACAGTCTAGGGAAAACCATGATAATCCAATGAACAGAAGTGTCTAGAAGTGACTATTGGGACCATAATCAACCCGCACACATGCATCATTCACCACAGTGGGGGAGATGAACAATTTTATACTCCCCAACTCCTAGTTTGCAATCAACAATGGATACACTCATGGAGCTAAATGCTAGGATTGAAATGAATGCAATGCATGACCATCCATATAGCAACATGTCCGAATTTCCTTCTCTAGTGAACCTCATGCACAACCATACAATGAATATCCATATGAGGACTGCATACCCACTAGTGAAGACTCTCCTTCAATAGAAAAACTCAAAATGATTCTTCTTTGATTGAATTACAAAATGATAGGATTGAAAATAGTGTTTCTAGTCTTACTCATGCAACTAACATTGAATATGAACCTAATCTAGAGGTAGATGAGTACACTAAAAATACTACAATTTTGAATGGAGGGATGGATTTTTGCTATGATGATGATGATGATGATGATGAATATGAAGAGCATGTGTATTTTGAAAATGTAATAGAATCTTTAGGTTCGTAGACATCAAGTGTCTCTTCATGAACCCTATGAATGATGCTTCGATATTCATGCATGTGATATTGATGTGGAACCTGTGCACTTGTCCTGTGAAAATGAACATAATTTACCCTCTTTTGACTTTAGGAAAGTGTGTGATGGTACAAATGATTTTAAAAATGAAAACAACCTAGATGTACCTAACCTCTCTCCTGAGTCACAAATTGAAACTCCTCCACCCAACCTAGGTGTAGTTTGTCACAAAATTGCAAAACCAACTTTTCTAAAAATGCCTAACTTAGGCTTAGAACTTTGTGCTTCCCAAGTCCTCTTGGACTATTTTGCATCAAAGTATAACACTCTCGAGGAGCCACAGTTGGAATGTGTATGTCTGCCTGTTATTAGTAAAACTCATTTTGAGTTAGACCTTTTGCATGATGTACCTTTAAAATTGCAAGATTTTGTTCTCACAAACACACTGTTCCACAAGTTTAGGTTTGGGAAACTCCTTCACATCTACTGAGTCTTACTTGCACTCTCATGTTATATTTGTGTAAGATTGTTGATGGTTGTACATATCGTCTTTTGGGTTGATCCTCAACTCTTTAGACTGTTGGTTTATGGTGCATTTTCATTGTATATATCCAGTAGGTTTTGTTAAATTTTTCTTTTCTTGATTCGGTTGAGTCTTCTCGCACATATATTATGCTAATCCGATATGATCTCGTTGAGAATGTTGGATTTTTGCCTTGATTAAAGAAGCTCAACCTTGCTCCCCGACATCCCAGTAATCTCTTCCCTTTTTATCTTATCAGCATAGTTCTCGTGGTACGTGACTGTTTAAATTTTTCCTATTTGTGACACATTGAGGACAATGTTTGATTTAGGTTTGGGGGTACATTTGCATATTTTTGCATTTAGAGTTTTTAGTCTTTTTAATCTTTTATTTTCATTTAAAAAAAAAAAAAAAAAAAAAAAAATTCAAAAACTCTTTTTGTAAAAACCTCCAACTTTTAGAGATTTTAGAGTCACTAGCATGCTTTTAGCTATGTTTACATAGAGATTCACCGAAATAACGAGAACTTGGAAAGTCTTAGGAAAACGCAATCGGGTTTCTTAGTTGATTGAGCGTTAAAGTTGGATTTAACCATACGGAGAGCGAATTAGGTCTTGTTAGATATTCAGTAGTAGAATTGTGATCACCCATAGTGGAGACTACCCATTTTACATCAAGTGAGGCACCAACCTTCAATTTTTTGCAACTTTCTAGAAAAGTGTTAGAGTGTGTGTCACCTTACGTAAATTCCGGGTAGGAATGGTGAGCTACCCAACTTCGCACCAATTTCAAAAGACTACTTTTGATCTCTTGAGTGCTAGTTTTTGTCAATCATGAGGGTGACGTCTAAAGATGAAAACTCCTTCTAAATATCGATTTGCAGTTAGCATCTCTCTCTCTCAATCAGCAAGACCCATAGAAACACATCATCGTCAAAGAACTAGGAGCGAGAATCGAGAATATTGAAAGAAAAGTTGAGATAGTCCAAGGTTTTTGTGCAACAAAGAAAAGAAAATAGGATGAGAATTAATAAAATTTATAAAATCAAGACAATACAAGTTGTGGAAAAAATTGAGTGATAAAGTCCTTTGTCTATGGAGTTAGTTGTTTCATTATTTGTATTTTTATTTTCACTTATTAAAAAAAAAAAAAAAAAAAAAAAAAAATCAAAAAAATATTGTAGTTTATTTTCTTATTTTTGCTACCACCATGGTAAAGAAGAGTTTAAAAAGAAAAATCCAAACAACAAGGAATTTGAATAGAAAAGTTAAAAATTGTCAAGTTTTGTGAAGTTTAGAAGTTCGTCATCAACATTTGAAGACCGAAGATTGAAGACGTTTCTATGGTTTCGTATGAGAGAGTGATATTAATTGCCAATCGGGTGAGAAGTGAGTGAGTACTCCCACCCTTGCTAATGGTTGATTTCCTTTCTTAGAGATCATCGGAAAAAGATTCTTTGTCCACACTTTTGTGGAGTCTCCATTTTACTTCGGAAGGTTATCCTTCTTACCTACAACGTGTGCGGGATTTCTCTTTATTCCTTTGCACACATGAGAGACTAAAAAAACGATCTTTTTGAGTGCAATTATCATAAAACCCTAATGGTGAGGCGGGAAGTCGAGGCTTATGATCACAATCGAATCCGAGTTCTTTCATATGGTATGGTTACTTCTCGCTCGGCACTTAAGGATGAGAAGGCGTTCTTCGATAGTTCTAACTTCTCGTTACTAGCATGCGAAACTCTATGTCCTCATAGCTTCTTGGAGGCTTGAGACTCTTTTACACTACGAAGTTGGAGAAGGTTTTGTGGGTACACCTCTGGTAAACCCTCACGAGACTACAACTCGTCCACTAGGGACACCTAGGGGTTTAAAGGCTTAGTGCATACGCTAAATGCATTCGAGAGACCTGCGACGGGGGTATAGTTAGGATTTCTTATTTTTCGTTTCACTTGAGGACAAGTAAAATTCGGGTTTGGGGGTATTTGATGAGTGCTAAATAGTGCATATTTATACATCTATTTATTGGCATTTTACTCATCTTTTGCGCTTAGAAATCGAGATATTATCCCAGCATTCTTGTGTTTTCCTTATTTTCAAGAATAAATATTTGTATTAATTAATTTTGTGTTTTTAGGTAATAAATAAAGTCGGAGAACGAGGAGCTAAAGAGCGAAAAATTGAAGTCAAACATCTATGGAGCGATTAGCCAAAGCCGCGCGCAAACCCCGGTTGCAACCCAACAAGGAAGACTTGGGCTAGAGATACCCATGACCGGATCCGAGCTCCGCTCACCACGAGCCGTCCGGATCTCTCCCAGCTGCATCCTACGGTCGCTCCATCACTATACATCATCTCTTGATGCTCGGTGCAACGCCGGATCGCTCCAAAACCGCTTACCATCCTCATTGTTCCGGATCTTCTCCCGGTAGATCCAATGCTCGGCTATGACTTCCCATCAAATCTCGTTGTCCCCTGCCTCACAACAAAATCTCCATACCCTATACCCACTCGAGCAACCCTAGTCTTCTTCTCACTTTCTCTTTCTTCTCTTCTCCTCTGCCAGAGCTCCACCCCCATGCCTTTGCGAGAGCCGCACCACTTCCATCTGCTCCACCATGTCGCCCGACACCACGCAGCCATACCGACCAACAACTACGGCAACCACCTTCTCCCCTACCTTCTCTTTATCTCACTCATAGCTTCTTCCTAGAAGCTATGTCCGAGATAAAAAGAACTAGGGTTAGGGCTTTGTTCAATCAATCAATGGAGGGATGACTCGGAGCGCACAAGCGTAAGAGAGAAGTGATTGAGAGTATGGGTTTGATTTTATTATTCATTTAATTTCAATTTTTAATGAATTAGGGTTTGGGAATTTTAAATGATGCATGTATAAATAGAACCAGAATGGGGTTGATGAAGACACGCCTGGATTAGTCGGGGGCAGTCATTTAGGTTTAACTTTGTTATTTTTATCATGTTTTAATTTAGTTGCAAGGGTTTCATTGGAAACCCTAACTCTGTTTTGAGTTCAATTTGTTGAATATTCTTGAAAGCTTAATTGAATTAGATAGCTTCAATCCTAGCATCTAACACTCTTCTCTCACAATGCATGCCAACGCCATGGATGCATTGTAGTTAGGTTACACTTGTGTTTAGTATGCTGCAGCTCAATCCTTAGAGTTATAGGCTAATTCCTTTGATTAGTTATACTTAAGTAGATAACTAATGCTCTGGGTTAGTACCCTTAGCTGTGTATTGAAGTTTCACTAGGTGAAACCCTTTAGATGAGTGGTAGAATTGACAATCTTCACTCATCGACATAGGAACAAGAGCTTCAACATAGTTGATCACATGATAGGAATTAGTGGTGGACTTGAAAACCTTAGCATACCTCTGTCCTTTGTTTACTTAGTTTAGGTTCATACCATTACAACTCGGCCGTTTCGGCACAAAATATCTGTATTACCATCTCTGTGTTACATTGTCACTCTCGAATTCGATCGAAGAAGCCTTAGATCACACACGAAGCACCCCTCGTCTCGTGGATCGACCCGTACTTGCCCGCGTCTCCAATAGACGTGCACTTGCGGTTTATCACCGTAGGGCCATATAATTTACCCATCTTCCCGAGGCCTACCAAGTTTTTTGAGCGCCATTGCGGGGACTTGGCGTGTGTTTTTGTGATCAATTGCTGCCTTCCGATTGCACCCCGTACATATCCATTTCGATCTGTGATTAGTATAACTTAGTTAATTTTAAGTAATCTGCATTTGTAATTTAAAAAAAAAAAAATTCTAGTATAACCTGTCATTTCCTTCGTATTTGCATCATACATTGTAATCTTCCTTTTCTTGGATAGCTTAGTGTAATTTGTAGTGTACTTGTTGTCATCATGAGTAGTAGTGTCACTTAGTTACATTTGTAGCTTAGTATAATTCACTTGTTCTTGCATTTGATTAATCTCATCTGCATCTTGATTTGTTTGACACGAGCTATAAGCGTCGTAGGCGTAGCTTAATATCACTTGTCACTTTTGATCCCTTTCGGTCAAGTAGCTCCAGTTGCATATTCTACGTGCTCCCTAACTTGTATATTGCGGAGGCGAAAACGTGTTGAGTCACAGGTACCTGCAACATCTGCTAAGCAAGACTAGGGAGAAGAATTATTCTCAGGATGATTGATCAGGGGAAGCTGAATCACTTTCTAAAGGGAGAAGAAAAAGGCAGGACATTACCACCACCACGAGAGATGCCAGAATAGTGTCGGCGAAAGGAAAGGAAACATTTGTGATAGAAGTTGGAACAAAAGCTAAAAATTTGAATTGCAACTCTATCGTCCACTCCTATCGCACAATCGAAGATTTTCATGACAACATGCTCGGTAGAGTCTTTGCGAGGATGCTAATGATAAAGAAATAATGAGTCGGCGAGAACAGCCTTGATTAGAAAAGTGGCAGTCAAGGACTATTTCTTTCTCTGCAGATGAAGTGCCAAAAGGAAGAGAAACACATGATAGCCCGTTGGTTGTGAAACTAGAGATTAACCCAAAACCATTTGATGGAGAAGATGATGAAGCAGAAGCTTGCTGGGCGATCAACAGAATCCTAATCGATACTGGGAAGTTCGGTGAATATTCTTTTTACCATACTTACAAGACGATGGGAGGAAAGGATGAGGATTTGATCCCTCGACATACAAGATATATGGCTTTAATGGCACTTCGCAAACAAGCCAAAGGGAGAGGTTCACATGAGAATACCTCTACAAGGATTATCAATCGATGTTTTATTCTTGTGGTTGACGTGGAATCTCCATATAATGCGACGATTGGGAGGCCATGGCTTCATGAAATCTTGGGGTCGCATCAACATACCACCAATGTATAAAATTTCCACATCCAAACGGCATTGGTATTATACGGGGAGATTGGAAGGAGTCGCAACAATGTCATGAGGTCGATGTAGAAAGCTGCAAGAAAGAAATGCCAAAAGAAAGGGTTGTAAGCAACATGTGAGAGATGAGCGAGAGAAAGGAAAACGATGGTGGATGCTATAGAAGTAAGGGTGAACATACCTCGCGAGGTGAATGCCTAGAGACGGGTAATATTATGATAATAAAGAAGCGAAGGATATGAGGAACAAAAGGCATAAGAAGTGAATAATCAACAAAGCGGGGAGGAAAAGTAGCGGTTGAAGTAATGATGTGCGAGAATCTGTGATCAAGAGTAAATGAGAATTCGGTTAAGAAAGAAAAGTGAAATACAACAAATGAAACGGAACTATGTGAATACTTCAGTAAACAAATATCGGCAAATAATGAAACATGAATGATTGAATGATTTAACAAAGATGAATGAGTAAAAGAATGGGACGAACCTTTATGGCGTACACCTAGTTCGCGAATAACATTTCGTAAGAGGCAAATGTAAGACCTAAAGTGCGTCATATAAGGGGTATCTCTCGACATGGCTCGGGGGAAGGTTACACGCTCTGGCTTTAGTCATGAAAATTTGGGGCCCATGAAAGCCTATCCGGAGAGGTACCTTGATTCCCAACTATATATAAGGTTATACTGGTTGGGCGACCGAGGGTCTCTTCCAAGGAGTCGGTGTATGCTCAAGGCGCCGAGGGTACACGGTTGAGCGAGTGCCGGGATGGATGAACCTACCCTGGCCATTCTTGGCAAGTCTTGGCATATGTTGCACTCGCCGAAGAAAACTCCACTTAGGGTGCGGTCTCGTAACCATAAACCCTATAGGTATAAGGGATAAGAGGTCACGAAAACAACCAGTTGTTGTTAAGACCGGATGGGAGGAGCTAGTCTTGTATGGCCGATGTTTCGCCTCCTTGAAGGGGCAACCAGGGAGATGATAAGGGGCGACGCTCTCCAATAGGGGGAGTGTCAAACAGAGGCCTTAAATGTCATAAGGTGTGTTTCGCAAGAGAATTTAGGCTTGTCATATTTGTGCAATGATCAGAGGAAATAATACTAACGCGAAGGTAAGGCGAGATCAATGGGTCTTTACACGAAAGTGTACGGACGTCTGCGATTTCGTCGCACGAAGCGGCAATGTCATGGGGCTTTATATTCGCAAGGATATCTAGGCTTGTCATATTGCCGCAACTAAAACATCCTGAGAGGCAAAAATACTTGGAAAATGATAAGGAAAGATCAATGGGTCTTTACATGCAAGTGTAAAGACGTCCTGCTGATTTGTCGCAATGAAAGGTGGCGAGGGAAGACCTCTAATTAGGAGGTATAACTTGGAAGACCACGAAAATGATAAGGCAAGGTCAATGGGCCCTTGCTTGAAAATGTAAAGGCGGCACGACCTTGTCGCAACAAGAAGAGATAAAATAAAGACTACCGAAACGATAAAAAGCGAGACAAGTAGGATTCTTGATTTATGAAGATACCCGCGACCTCGTCGCAACGATACATTTCAATAACAATAAAATTATTATCCAACCAAATACATGATGACAACTAAAATCTTCCATCGAAGATAAATAACGAGAGGCAAGTATGGGAATGGAAAAGATGGAATATTGTTATTCATCTTCGATGAAAGAGTTAAACATCAATAATGTTAGCCAATTATATTACAAAGAAGAACTACCAAAAAAAAGGGGAGTGAAGATTGAATTTAGGGGGGACAATCCAAGAAGTACACTATAATAAAGAGATACGAAATGTACGAGATATTAGAGGCGGCGAAAGAAAACAAAAGAATTATCTCTTTGGTGGTTCTTCTCCTTCATCGATTCTTGATCTATTATTCTCATCGCTTAAATTTTCTTCTTCGCTAGCCTCACTATCGAAACGTCCCCGAGACAGGCGGATTCTCGGGAACCTTTTCGGGAAAGCCGGGGATATGAATGCGAGGGATATTGTGGTCCTTACAAACATACTCCATGGCTCCATTCTGAAAACGAACGGCATCATTATTAAAATTCGCCACTGTCGTTAGAAATTGTTTCTTCAACTTGAAATATTTATTCTCGCGAAGGGAGAGACTCTTTGCGAGCTGTTCTTTTTCAGTTTCAAGTTCTTCAATTCTCGTTGGAAAATTCCTGGCGAGTTGTTCTTTTTCAGATTCAAGCTCTTTAATTCTAACTTGAAGTCTCTTCTCGGATTCTACAAATAAGTAACAACAAGTTAATAATTTACAAGCAATACTACGAAGTAAGAAAGCGATAAGGTATAATAAGTAACCTTCTCTATCGAGATATCATATCTTTAATCAAGGAAGTATGCTCGGCATGAAGACTAACATCAACACCTAGGTTATTCTGGCATTATCTAAAACTTTCGCAGCCCGGGCGAATTCATCATCACTATTAATAACAAGAAGAGAACGAACTTGCTCTTCTCGCCGCTTAAGTATGGTATTCGATGAAGGAGTTCATCTCGTTCAACTTGCACACCAAGAAGAGATTTGTGGAATTGCTAGCAGCACGTGCTTTTGCACCTCATTAGTAATGCGATCGTTCTCATCTATGAGATCACTAATTTTCTTCCTTAAGGTCTTGATTTTCTTCTCGGAATCAAGGTACATTCGTTTAAAACGATTAGTTAAATTTAAACTAGATCTGTGTTCGATCTCTAAGAGATGATATTTGGATTGAAGATCCTTTAATGAAAGGAGGTTAATTTTATTTGAGAAACTACTTAGAGATTGATTGAAGTGAGTAAGAAGGACATCATCATTCATAGGCTCGGGAAATGAATGGAGAAGAATGGATTCTTCGGAGAGATTATATACGTCTTGAGAATAATAGTCGAGACAAAGAAAAATAAAAGATAGCATGAAAAGGATTTGAGAATTGAAAATTACTATACCATAAAGTTGCTGATTTGAATTACGAAGAGTGATTACTCTCTCCTTTTGGGAGTCCAGATCGGCTTCTAATTTTTGAATCTTATCGCGAGATGACGGCTTCAACTTCCAAACTCTTGGGTCTTCTTGTTCAATTGTAAATTTCTCTTTTCAAGATTATTGCGTCTTCTCTCGAGATGCGAGGCAACTACAAAAGAAGTTTTCCGACCTATGAAAGAAGATAGAAAAACCGTTAATACATATATATTTAAAATTTAAAATTAACGGGGGAAATATGAGATGCATGCATACAAAGACCCAAGTGCGTTCAAGAAGTCGGGGAGACACAATTCTAGAGGCTCCATTGAAAGAATTATTGCCCTCTAGTAAAGCGGCATTACACACATTTGCGAGAGCCCCGCAAAGGGAAGCTAGGGGAGCATCTCCCATTCCTTGGAAAGAGTCCGAGAAGATGCTAGATAAGCGATCCATAGGAGAACCGGCCAATGGAATCTCTTTAGCGAGAGAGGGATTCGAATCATGGTTATCCTCGTCGAAGATTCGAGCTTGAGCTAAGGCGAGAAAGAAGACCGAGTCTTTCGCTTCTTAGTTAATGGAGCGAGAAGATTTATCTTTGCGAGCAGCGGTTTACCCTTACTTCTAATCTTGGCGGCTCTGACTTCTTCAACTCCAACCTTCGCATACGGTTAAAGATAAGAACAGAGGCAACCTTCGCATACGGTTAAAGATAAGAAACGAGAGGCAACAATATTGTTTCAAATAACAAAAGAAATGTTTCTTACTTCACCCGTAAGCGATCGAAGTATCGTCAGTACTCTCCAACGGATTATCCTTGTAGCTTCTTCTCAATTTGGCGATCGAAAAATTCCACAAACTCAGCAAATATAAAAAGAAAGTTGCGAAGGCAAGATTTGAAGTGGAAAACATACCTCTTTTGCCTTATCGAGGCCATTTGAATTCCCAAGGATGATATCTGCGAGATTCGCGGGAAGAATATGCGAGCCGCGCGATGTAAGGGCCATTTAAAATCAAGGGTACAACCCACCACTTCTCATCCTTGGAGTGGCGAGGGTAGTATTATTGCCAGGTGCCGGTCAATATCTTGCATGAGTAATTTATCCTCAGGGACATTATCCTTCTTTTTTCAGGCGAATGCCCCAGCGAGATTTCGCATTCCTCATCTTTATCACTGCATAATTTTCAAAAAAGTTCTCTACAGTGTACTTCTCAGCAGCTATTTCCAAGTTTGCGAAATCGGGGTTTCTAACAGTATTAGGGTATAAAGATCCTTTGCCAGCACCACGGTTCGCGAACTCAAGCATTAGGCGAATGCAATCGCCACTTAATTGATAAACGGCCTGAGAGAATTTTTCATGGGCCAAGATTTCATAAAATAAAGGCATCTCAGATTGTATAAGGGAATGGGAAGTCTCACGAGAAGCTGACCTAAGCGAGACTATAATTTTTTGATCATCACATTGATGATCGAGAAAACAACTTTGCGAAAGAATAGATGAAGATTCTTGATCGGGAATGGTTGATAGAGTAAAACCCTTCTCGAGTAACTTCTGTTGAACTTCATCAAAAGAAGATTTGTATGCACGACTAATGAAAGCCATTATCAGTATGGGAATGGATGGGAGGTTGAAGATTAGGATCAAATTACAGTAGCAGGGGCGCAAATTGCGGAAGGAGAGAGTCAAGAAAAGTTGCAGAGAGAAACTAAAGGAAGAAAAGAGGAAGAAAAGAAAGCTATATATAGAAAAATCAAAAAAGATTCTTGAGAAAAACGAGGGCATTTAATGCGAGAAGAGACACGAACGGTCGAGAATAAACGGTTGGAAGAGACGTGTCAAGAAAAAAGACTTTAATAGTCAAAATCTGTGTAATAGCACGGACTGAAAGCAGAGATAAAGATAAGTAGTTGCGGCAAATCAAAATATTGATTCTCATGACATTCTCTCCCTCGCAGAGAGATGTAAGGAGAGACGAGGAGACGGAACTTCATATATATACTACAAAGAAGCAGGAACTTCGCTAAAAGAATAGAGGCAAGTACGTACTTTTCAAGAAAAATATTCTTTCGCTCGTTCCTTCACCAATTGAAACCAAGGATTATTACAACAATGAATTTTTCCTTCAAATCGCTCTTCAAGCAATATTCAAGGAAAAGGAGGCAAGATGTAGGATCATAATATCGCAACGGACAAGGTTCGCGGGATTAATAAACGCGGTGTCGCGAGGGAGTCGCGGGGAGCTAAAATAAACGACGCGATGAATAACGACAAACAAAACAATTGGAAGACATGAAACCTGGCGAGGGTTAAGAAGTGTCGCGAGAATGAATATTCGTACACTTGCGACACTTCACGAGATATTCCCGAAAATAAAGGATAGCTTAGCTGTCATCCACTATGTATTACCCTATATAAAGGGCTAAATGAATCTGTTGAAAGGGAGAGATCTTTTGGAATAGAAGCAAGTCATTAGGAGAGAGAAAGTTTAAGAGCGCTTTAATTTCCAAGTGTAATTCTATTGTACTGTGTAAACATTTCATGGAATCAATTAATAAATATTCTTGATCACACATCTTTCAATGGATTAGTCAAGCAAAACTGAGTAAGGGGTGTAGTGTGGGATTTCCTGCAACTACAATAATTTAAAGTAAATTACACAAACATTAACTCCGTATTACTTGATAGTGATCCTATAGAGTTTAGTTTAGTTCGAACCTATTATCAAGTAATCACACTTTGATTGTTGTATTGTCTCGATCTCGTATCCATAGACGATCACACAAAGTGTGAATACCGATTTGTAATATTGTCTCGACTTTGTCCATAGACAATCACTTTCGGTAAGAGGACTTATAGGTGGATAATTTAAAGATTGTGGTGTATTTTGGTACTCTCGTCTTTTCATCATTGACTAGTATATACTAAATATAAGAATTCATGATCTATGTGTAGATTAATCGTCACATGTACCGGTTAAGCATTACAACTTTTCAACTATCACATAACGAAATATGCTTTGATTAAGCATTATAAAATTGTATCAATTTTGCTTATTGAATAATCTAGTAGCTTTGATAAGATCATATTTGATTTGTAATATTGTTCATTTGGGAAATAAGAAAACTATCATATAGCATTGATCCGTTTTAGAAAATTCACACTTCACAAATACACACCACAATCTAAATTCAGTATGCAATCAATAGAAATATAGTATTTACTGTGGTCCAACAAATCCAGATGCTTAATCTGTCACTGCCGATTCATTTTCTTTTTTTTGGTGATGATGACTTGTGCGAAGATGACTTACCCGTGATGACCTTCTTCACCTTGGCGATTGAATGCTTGACTTTTGATCCTACCCCTGATAGTATGTTGTGTGATTTCTTGTGAGCTTGTTTTACATCAACATCAGCTGAGGCTTCTACCATTACTGGAGCATCAGACCCTGAGTCTTCTTTTACCAGTTCATCTTCTGCATCCGCTGAATATTTTCTTCTTCTTTTGCATTTTTTTTTTCAAGTTCAGTTAGGGGCACTTTACTTTCCAATGGTTCTTTCTTCTCAACAGAAGATTCTCTTTTGAAGTCTAGTACGAGACCAGGACATTGATGGTTCTATTTTGATTGATTCTTTGTACTCTCCACACTCTGCTTCTTTTGGTTTCCCATTAATTTCTAAAATATCTCTTGGTTTTCGCTCCTCTAAGTTGTTTTTCTCTTGATTGCTTCCACTTTGATCATCCAAAGAATGTTGTAGTGTTTACCTCTACGGCCTTACCGAGGTCCACTTCTCTTGACCTCTCCTCTCTATTTGTCGTATCACTGGCTTCAGAAATCCTTTTAAAGTTTTGAGGAATTCTGTTGCATTCTTCCAGGTTCACAGTAGTTTCTTTCACTATTGTTTAGTGGGTTGAAGGTTGGTCGTGAGATAAACCTTCCAGTTGGGTTTTGCAAACTCCCCTGAATTTGAGCTTTCTGTTGTCTCACTTTCACAAACTTTTGCTTCTTGCTTGAGATGAGTTTTCATTTGACTTTGATCTTCAACAAAAGACTCAGAAGTATTGTTGTTGCCAGTTCTAGCCGTGACACTTTCCTCTATTGTTTCCTGCTCAAAGATCTAAGACAACCTGGGTTTCTTCATGTTGTGGAATTTGAATTTGTGTATCTTGGCTTTCACATGATCTTTCTTGAATATTGAACTCTTCATGCTTCTTCACACCTTCCTTTAATATATTCGCTTTTGGAACCTGTAAAGCAAATTAAAGTGTTAATAATTGTACAAGTATTAACTTTTGAAGAAATTCTCGTGTTACTAACGCTTACGTCATTCTTTACGTGGTCAGATTCTTCTACTGCAGTTATGGCTTGTGTCTCAATATGTTCCCCTTCATGTTCTCTAGCATTTTCTTCTTTATCTGGGATATCGCCTGCTAAAGCCCCAAAAACAACTGAAGTATCGATCATGGTGGCTACATTTTGATCATTTGGGAAAAAGTCTTTAGTAGTTTCAATACACTTTGAAACTGAATCAAAAGGGGTTCTCAAAAGGTTGTTACCTTCAGATAAATTGTCAAGGTCTCTTGCATCTTCTCTGTTGCACTTACCTTGGTCTCCGAATTTGTTGAGGTAGCTTCTTTAAGCTCAGAGAAGAGGGTTTAACTACCATGCCATGCATATTTTCTGTTGGTTCTGCTTCACATGGTGTACTATTGGTAGGATTTTCATGAATGTTCATGTATAGGCCTTCCTCATTCTTTGCTGAAACTATTTCTCTTGTTTCCGTGGAAACTGTCGTTTCTTTGTTCATCTCCTCCAATATTATCTACATAAGAAGTTTCAAATTCATTAAATAAAAATAAAATAGTGTGTCAAGGAGACTCAAGGCACTATAGATAAACTCAAGTTAGGACCTTGGACACTTCCTCTTCTCTTGTGATCAACATATCAGTTTTCTTGTCCGCATTGTCGTTCTCAAGTCCCTGCAAGACCCATTAACCGTAAATACTTGCACCTATCCAAAAAGTAGTGCTTAAATAAGAAAAGGAAAAATATGAGATTAATCTATCTTACTTGGATTTCTTCCATTAGAGTTCCATTCTTTATGATCTCTGTTGCCTCATTAGTCCTTGCAATCGGTCATCTATCGGATCATTACGATTCTACGGATTCAAGCTTCATGTGAGTTTCTATGAATGGCTCTCCTGCATGGGCTTCTTGACAGCTTTCTATAACAGTATCCTTTCCAACTGATATCGAGCATGGTTCCTCGACAAATCCTTCTTCACCTTGTATCGCTTTCGCTTGCTTTACTGGTATCGAGTTCTCGGGTCTCGCACACACCTATACAATATATAAAGTTAAAACCGATCAAGAATTTAAAAAGATATATTATAGCTCACTTTATATTCCCAGGACCTCTTGTGCAATTTAATTTTTAGGTAATCATTTTCTCCATTTTCTTTAATCTGGATTTCTTCCATCAAGTGTTCCTTTCCGTAGTCTCTTGCTAGAGATATTTCCCCAATGTTTCCATCTCCAACAGGTACAACGTCATTTCCATCTTCATCATTTTCAGTCCTCTTTGTTTTAAGGAGCATATCATGAGTCTGAGCTTCATACATAAATTCCCGGGATTCCTCGGGATTGGAGGCTTCATTACACTCTTCGCCCACTTCTCCTACTAACTTTTCTTCAATCCGATGAGTTCATTTTGTTGAATCGTCTTCATTGTGGATTATGCTTTTTACCTCGAGACTTCCAATTTTCTCACCAAGATTAACTAGTATTTCTGAATTCTGCATGAGACACTACATCAGTTAAGGAATGTAGATTGAAGAAGAGAATGACGGTTTTAAGTAAACCCAACTAATGAAAAATAACACTAAAATTTTGGATCTTAATTATATTATTTTTAACTAACCTCTTCATTTGATTTAGCACACATGGAGGTATCATCCTTGAAGTATTCAGTGGATTGCTCTTCATAGTTCTTAACTTGCACATTATTATATGTGACATGTTTATGTAGGTCTTTACTTGCACCAAGTGTTTCAGTTTCTTCCTCCACCTTCAAGAAACACTCTTCTAACTCATTGTTTTCCGATTTGTTTTTCCATGCTCCTGATTCCAAAGTTCGTCCTTCTTTTAGATTCTTTTTACAATTTTTTACTGGATCTTTTAGTTCTGTAAGTTCCTCCCATTCCAACACAGAACCGGTTTTTTGCTCTGATACGTTCTCCCCTAGAGCACAAGCAGGAGAAAGATCTAGTTTCTCAGTTTCTTTCATGGGCTCTACGTTTAGAGTCTCATTTACATCTTCAAACTCCACAGAAGATGTTTTTAACTCTTTGCATTCTTCTTCTTTGGGTGGATGTGTCCCTATTGTTATCTCTGGGGAAATATGAGTGTCCACATTCTTATCTTGGGTTTCATCTTCCATTTGGCCCGCATCTTTTAGAACCTCATCTACTGCAGTAACTTGAGTGTCATGTGCATCTTTTTTATCAGCTTCAACATTCTGACAGACTATACTCTCAACTTCAACTTCTGGATTGTGATCAACGTTTGATGCATCTATTATGGTCGGATTATCTTTTAAGGTTCCAACATCTTGTGTTTCATACATCAATGCAGAGTATTCTCAAGATTTTCTTCTGTTTTTCTCATTGACATTGTAAAATCCTTCTTCTCTTTGATCTCCGAGATCCATATAAAACATCGGATCTTTGGGACTAATTCCTTGATTTCTTCTTCAAATTTGTTTCCACCAAGATTATCGTCAATTGATTCCTCCTGGGTCACGTTTCCATCTCTGGTGTTGCTAAATCGAGATATTAATTCGGACTTCTCTACAAACTTCGGACTTTTGATATCCTCATCCACTAGTATAGTCTGTTTCAACTATTTCTAGACTCTTTTCGACAAAACCAATACGAGAGGGAAGCATAGTTTTTCGCTTTCTAGTTCAACCTTCTCGTAAGCTTGTCTCTATTGCTTCCTTCCAATCCTCATGTGTCTCGCATATCAATGTGGAGGGAGGTTCCGACAGCAACTCTGATTTTTCTTCAAGTTTTGGACTTTCAACTTCATACTTTATAATATGCTCGATGGTTTCAACGGGTTCTAGAGTCTTCTCTTCAGAAAAAAATACCCGGGGGCAACATAATCTTCTCATATTCTATTTCAACTGGATGTGTGCCTCTTTCTTCTGTTGCCACTAAATCATATTCAACATTTTTCATGTCAGGAAGATCTTCAGTTGTTTCTTGGTCATTTTCTTTCAACACCTCGGATATCAAAGCAAAAGTTTTCGAGAGCTCGTTATCGACTAATTTCTTTGGTTTTTCTACCTCCGACTTTTCAGTCATGCTTGAAACAACATGCTTGCTATTAGGATTTTCCTCATCCTTTACAATTGTTATTTCTTTCTTCTCGTTGGATTCTTTCGCATCAATATTTTTTTCATTGATAATTATATCAGTGTCATGCACCTGTTTAGTTAATAGTTAGAGTTCACTATCATCTAATATAGAAAACGTAGGGAATAAGATATTAAGCAGTCATATTTATCTTTCAAGTTTGCTAACCTTTTTAATCTGCTCGTCACTCGTAGATACTACATACATTCTCATTTGCAACATCTTTCCATGTGATCTGTTTTTCAATTTCCTCACTTTTTCAGCTTTCTATGAAATTCTGTATAACCTGCACAAAAGTACACTCATAATGAGGAAACATACATAGAAAAGATGGGAAACAAAATGAGTAATTTTTATAACCCATCTAACCTTTACAGCTTCAGAGTGTACTTGTGGGTCTGTCTCTTCAGGCTTCAAACTGGGCCTTGTCTCTCCGAATTTTTCAGCCTCCATATTCTCCTTTTGAGTGTTTTGAACAACTAAACGATTTTCACAGATCCGAGTATGTTCTTTGGTCCACAACGATTTGTCCTTCTCTTTCGTTTCTATTGAATTTGCAGATCTCCGATCCCCAGTAGTTGTTTCAAAGAGGCAACACCGAGCTTTTCTACGGATCAATTGGTTCAAGTTTCATGAGTCCCTTTCAACTGATTCGACCAACCCATCAACTTTTTATGGTGTAAAGTTCCATTTTTGTGTTTTTATCTCTTCAGTTGCCTCTATACTTTGTGCCTCTTTATGGTCATCTTCTTTTGGTTTAAGAATGGAAACAAATGTATCATCTTCATCCTTCCATAAAGTATCTGTGTCTCCATTCTGAAACATTTCATAGGAATCGACTATTTGTAGATTCTGCTTCATAGATGCTAGGTCAATGAGGTTTACATCCTGCATTAAAATGGAGTCAAAATTGAGAAAACAATTTCTTATACTAAGTGGTTTCATGTAAAGGAAATTTATAACTTATAAATGTAATTAACCTCTTCCTGAAGTGCAGTCATATTCCTGGCATGGTCAATTCCACTTAATTCCACATTTTGTATATCTCCCTGGATGATTTCCTTCATATTTTCTTCACCTCCCTCTACTTTGTCATCATTGGCACTTGAATCAACAACGTCAATCCCCTTTGACATCAGGTCTACACATCTTTCTTGTTTTTCCACTTCAGATACATTTTTTTGTAGGCTCTGTTTTAAAACTTCCTCAACTCTAGGCTTCAATATTTCACCTTCCACGGTATGCTCATTGTTAATTATTTCCCGAGGTCGGATAGTTTCTAGTTCTTTCTCTTGCACATCAATTGTATCTTCAATTAAAGCTTTTTTTTCCTCTTCTTTTGTTCGTTCAATTGACATTTCTTGCACCCCTTCTTGGATCTGATCTTCTGTTGTTGTATCATCTTTAATAATCATGTCTGCCTCAGTTGACTCCAGATTCAGTTTTTCTGATGATAGTACAAAAGTTTCATGTAGCATCTCTAATTCGATGACTGGAAGAATCATAACAGTATATGCCTCAGTTCCTAAAATTGGTTCAGCTCCATCTTCTCTATATTCAGGTACTATGGCATTGCTAGCTCCATGTGTCATGTAGTACTTTATTTCATCTCTAGCTCGATTTTCATCTGCATTTTCTTTCTCAAGAATCTCATTGCCTGATTTATTGTCTAAACTGGAGTTCTCACCAAGTTTCAAATCTTCAACATGTAAAGCCTCTAAGATAATCTCATTAGCTTCGATTGGCATGTGACTCATCACCGAAGGAAGATCAGAAGTGTTGGTTAGCTTCACACCCTCTGATTCAGCTTCATTGAAGCTTATGTTTTGATTTACATAAGAAACATTAGTTTTTAATTCGTCATCAATTCTTTCATTTTCCTCTGCAATCTTTTTTTTAATCTGTTCGTCATAGACTTCTGACACCAAAGAGTAGTCGATGGGATTCTCGTTCCATTCCCTCTGAATTTCCTCTCTTGATACTTTTGTATTCACACAACTAATGGGGTTACTGTTTGGTTCTTTCTCATTATCTAAGTTAACCGGATCTCCATCAGATGCATAAATCATTGTTTTCAAGTTCTTCCCCTTGGGCTTCAGGTCACACTCCTTATCCTGTTTGATAGACAAAAGCTTTAAATTGGATGTCCAGGAGAAAAGTTTATTTACGAGAGTAAAGCTTTCAGTATATAAGCATAAAAGCAATTGGAAGTAATACTTTTGAGTATAAGGCTCAAAATCAATGTTGTACCATTCTCACATTCCCTTTTGATTTGGCCTTGTTTTCCTCTTCGTGCGAGTCTTTGACAGCTTGTTCCTTCCCAATTGCAATTGCGAGAGATATCCTGTAATAGCTCCATTCGCCTCTACATATTCATTTATTTCATCCTCATTACCCCACCGTGTTTGAGTTCCTTGTTACACGCTTTGTAATTCGGGGAGATTTATAGTCCGTAAGAAAGATAGACCACCAAGAAAGAAAGAAAAAGAAAAAACCTACAAAATTACACTAAAGGCGGGATGAGAAAACTTGATGAGGAATTTTTCCATGTCATGCAAGCTTACCTCATCCTCCCGACAACCGTTTCTAATTATTTTCTCCAAGAAAGATATTCTTGGTGAGATCTGTAGCAATGACATCCTCTTGAACGTTATGTTCTGCAGTGGTCATTCCATCTCTAGCTCCTCAATCTTCTCACGGGCCTACATAAAGATGAAGCTAATATAATTAGCTTGACTATAGGCATGAAAGCAAAAGGACTCTATACAACTCTACATCTAAACTAACCTCATCTTGTGTGTGAAGAGATTTAACCTCATCTTCATCGATGGATACCGGAAAAGGGACATAACTACGTCATCTTTGAAGATCCGCTTTGAAGTGTTCTCGCTTGCGGTTGTATACAGACATTTGTCTCGAGTCCCCCAAAGACCTATACAACAGATAAAGGTTGAACTTCATGTTCAATAAAAAAAGGTTGAAGCATTGAGATGCGAAATTTATGGCCAAATTACCTCTACTTTAAGAAATTTCCTCTCTAGATCTCCCCCATTATTCTCTTCCATGTTTACTATTTTTTCACCATGAGATTGTGTGCAGTTGTGATTGGCAGCATTATTGTCAAAGGTGTGTTCTTGAGTGTCCTCGTACGCGGTGATTGTCTGAGTTCCCGAACAATCCTATATATCAAGCAATGATTTTTATTTTATTCTTAATTATTATATTAATGAGAATAATTAAAGGAAACACCAAAGATGGAGTTTGAATTAAAGGTTCACGAGATGATTGACGTAATAACTAGTAAGTGTCGAATTAAGTTCAATTTCCATAGTTAACCTCTTTTATGTACTCCTTTGCTTTGTTTTCATCTTTACGGTTGGCCTTTCGTATTGTTTCTTCCCAATGGATGGTTCATGGTAGTTTTCAACGGCCTTCAGAGTTTCTTGTATGATTTGCTCGATAATGTTCTTTTTGCTTCATCCGCTTTGAGCTCCTTAGTCACTGCGACTTAGACGTATTTTAAACAAATGAGAAACCTTAAATAAGGAAGTCAAATATGCAAACTGCGAATCTTGTAATCAGGATGACCCTTCCCGTTCGGGCTTCCTCACCTCTAAATCTTCTTGAGAACTCTTGGTTATTGATTTTCCCGGATCGGATTCTATACGGTAATCATTAACAACATCATTGTTCTCAAATGTATCTTCTTGAATGTACTCAATTTGTGATGGTCGTATGAGTTCGGTGGAATCTGTGTGACAAATAAACTAGTTAGCTTGTTTTCATGCATCAATTAGATACATGAAAGAGAATCACAGATGGCGAGGTTTGAGATAAATTTTTTCACGAGATAATTAATTGTAGTGAGTATCAACAAGTAATTCCGTTTTTGTAGCAACCTCTTCTTCAGGCTTGTTTGCTTCCTTTTCTTCTTCTTGGTTATCCTTTTGAACTATTTCTGCACCAGTGGATGCTTCACAATGGTCCTCAATAGCTTCTTTTTCCGCTATGACTTTCTCGGTAGGGTTCTTGGTTGCTCTATCCACTTCAATACCCATGGCTACCTGCATATTTAGCATAATTATAATAATTGAAAATCTTAAAAAATAAATTAGAGAAAAACAATGAGATATTTTAGTTAATTGCATGAACTAAATTAACATCCCAATTCACCTCGCATCTTGCTTCATTTCCACTTCCTCATTTTCCTGAGAGCTCTGAACCATGTCTTCTTCGAATGATGTTGTAGATGATTGATATTTGGTAGATACATTTCTCGTATGATCTGATTATCGGTGTACTCATTTATATCGCATGTTTCATGCCCTATGACCACTGTGTATATATGATGAGCTTAAACTTATTAAAACCCAAAATAGGAAAACAAATATAAAGGACTTTGCGAAGGGGCTGAAAAAAGATACGATATAATTATATGTATATACATTGGCATTCAAGCTAACCTCTTCCTGGCATGCATTTTCTGCATCCTTTATTTCTTTCAATGCCTGACTGGAGGCACATTCTAGATTCTCTTTCTCTTCTGATTCAGCACTGAACATTATTGCCTCGTCTTGTTCTTTGGTTTGTGTTACACCATCATTGAAAACATCCTGCTCGATAGGTATATTGTCGGAATCACAACTATTTTTCCTTGTCTTCCCCATTGGTGGGAGTTACTAATCCCGTGCTCTCTTCTTTTCTTACCTCCATTTTATTTACACTTTCATTGTGGTCCAGAGTTGTTTCTACTATTTTACCAACCTTTTCTCTAAGTTCAAAAGATGGAACCTTTGCCATAGTCTCATCCTTTTGTGAAATAGTCGCGACTTCCTCGTTATTGCGGACCTTTGTTCATGAGCTTCTGTTTGTGGAACTTTCAACATGTTGGTGATGCCAAATTTCTTCTTTGTTTGTTTCTTCCAAGAGAGTCCTTCTATCATCAAAGATCTCTTCACTTGTTTGTTTCTCCTCTTCCATGATTATTGCGCCTTCTCTGACTTCAATATTTTCTCCTTGTACACACTGGTCTACAGAAGTGGATGTAATATTAGGTATAGACATATAATTTTCTGCAGTGCATATATGTGTAGTATTAACTTTTGATGGTAATTTGGATGAATGTGCGATCTCCTCCTCGTCTTCGAATTTTGCATTCTCCAAGGTCATGGATGTACCATGTTTATCCAACGCAACAATGTTATTCATTGATGTTATATCATGTGTCTCTTTTACATCCTTGTTGGCCACTACATCCTCTTTTTGTACCAAAGCCAATATTTCTTTATCTTCACAAATTTCTGACCCTTGTATACTTTGATCTGAGGCACCATTTACTACTGCGGTTGATTTGAAAAAAGTTTCACCCTCAATGCTTTCAAATTTTTCTTCAAGAATGTGATTATTGATGTTGTCATTGAAATTCTGAGATACTTCATCTTTATCCTCTGTGTTCATAGATTTTTCAATAGTTCAGAAGTAAGTAAGCAATGTTCATTCCCAACTTTCTCGTAGTTCTCCCTGGGGAAGATACTTTGGAGACCATTGTGTCCAAGTGGCTCGTAGTTCAAACTCATTCGTTTCCTCTTTTATTTTCTACAATAATAAAGTACTTAGCCAGTTGTAAGACCATACAAAACTAATTAGAAGTTTAAGTTTAGTTTCTATGTTCCATTATATGATCATCCGTTTACCAAAGAAGCAATCATATGAATTTAGTTCAGTTAAATGGTTTTTCAAATGTAGTTTGGAAAATTATATTGTTCTAATTCTTATGGTGTCCACTCATTACAAAATATAAATTAATTCTCATAGAAACATTCACAGGAAGAACCTACATTTGCATGTAAGTGACTAAGCTAATTTGGTTTCCACTACGGTTTGCTCTATAATCGCACACATGGCTCAACATCATCCCTAGTCACATTTTGCCAAGATTATGTTTAAACATGAGATTTCGGGAAAGAGAACTATCAAACGTGATAGTTATCTTTCCTCTACTCCCTCTCTCAACAAGAGATTTGTGCGAACTTCTTTTTCTTCTCTGCGAGCTTCAACCGCTCGGATATGCTCCTCTTGGAGTGGATCTGAGCAGTAACCCTTTTCTCTTTTAGTTTTAATTAGTTATATACTCTTAGTTTTAGTTAGGTTTTAATGCTTTTTAGGTTTAGATTGGGGTTAAAACCTCCCTTGTCGGCGGCAAGTTTTATGCATCTTTATGATGTTTCTTTCTATGCTCTTCGAGCTTCTTTTATCGACTTTAATGGTCGTTCTTTGTTGGGGTTTTTAGTTTTTAATTACATCAAAGGTGATCGTCGGCGACCAGAATATACGTCGAAATCTTCATCGCTTCGATCAAAACTTCAAGCAAATCACTCCTACTTTGAAGCATCTCTTTCTCTAGAAGAAGATAATCAACAAAAATGATGGATTTTTGATCCAAATACCATTTCTCTTCCGATTCAATCGGTTCTCTACTCATACATGTTGTATTAGTGTTGTATGGTATTTCTCTATGGTTCTTAATATTTGATGTACTTGAACTCTTTGTAACCTTAATGTTGAATTATCAATGAAGAAGAAGAGTTTCATCAAAAAAAAAAAAAAAAAAAAAACTCCCCTAAATTACTTAGTTATCCTCATTTTTTATATATTTACAGAAATGCTATTATTTTAAAAATTGATCAAATTTTTTAAAAACTTCATATCTTTTAAAATATACACTGGATTTTTATAAAATTTATATATTCGAAAAGCTCTTCGAATTATATACGTAACGAGTACAAATAAGAATAATAAATTTTTATTTTACGCAAAAAATTTCACTACTTTCAAATTTAATATTGTTAAATGAAACAAATTCAAGCATGTGCATCGCACATGTGTTCTTCCTAATTGTTTATAATGACACTTCATCATTATCATTTACGATAATGATGATTTTGTTATCAACACAATTTTGTACACTTCATTATAATTATCACCATGGTTAAATGAAGAACGCCAAAATGGGGGATAAAAACTAATTGGGGATAGAGGAAAAAGACAAAACTCGATCCAAATATCAAATCGTGGTCACCCCTTATCTAAGTATTTTTTTAAATCCTAATCTACCTCTCACTAATCAGGTTTAGTGGTTAATAATAATTAGTAAAAATCTTAAGTATTTGTTAAATGATTAGTGTGTATTTGTATTTGGGTGAATGAGATGAGAGTAGAAAGATGGATTTTTTTTTTGAGAGGGAACTTTTTTTTGGTGAAAGTGGAGGATGATTGTGAAGAGAGAATTGCTGCTAAGAGGTTGAAAATTTGATTTTTTTTTTCTTTAAATCCACCATTGTTGCAGCTGAAATAGCTCGGTGCCGGCATGGGACGTAGTATGAATAAAATGCCTCGCAGCAAAGCATTCCTAGCATTGTATTCATACTACGTCCATGTTGGACAACAATATCCCCCAATTTGAAAGGCATGCGTCTCGTAACAAAATTTTCGGTTTTGATCTTCAAAAAACCTATTTTTTCTCGGTTTTAATCGGTCTTCCTGACGATTAGTTAATTCTCGAGCATGCCAGGTAGTGCTACCGGCATAGTATTTTGCTTAAATTTTTATGCTCGACATGATGTAAAGTATCCGGGAAACTTCAATTTTTTTTCACTTGACTACCGGCATTGATAGATTTCTATCGAGCATGCCTAACACTTAGTTCTGACATTGAATGTTAGTTACCAAGCATCCAGGCACCATTTTCCCGGCATGGTCTTCACCAATTCGGTATGGTCTTCATCACTCCCGACGATGTAAAAAAAATTTATTTCTGACATGGTCTTCATCACTACCGGCATGGTCTTCATCACTTCCGGCATGGTCTTCATCACTATAGGCATGGTCTTCATCACCTCTAGGCATGGTCTTCATCACTTTCGAATGTAAAAAGAAAAAAAATTGTTTTCAAAGTGAGGAGCCGACAGAGAAGGAGAAGAGAATTTGAAAAGGAGTGAAGAAAATTTCGAATTTGAAACGGAGTGGGGAGTAACAAAGCCCCTAACCCTAAAAGAGATTAATAAGAGGTGAAGATGGAAATAGGGGATATGATTTTGTTTTTTGATTTTAAGTTTTTTGATTTTTATTTTGAGGAAAGAGTATTTTAGTATTTTTTCTCCCAAAACACCCCTTAACAGACCCATTTGTTTGGGAGAAGTAATGCATCCCTCAATTGGTTTTTTTTATCCCCCAATTTCGCGTTCTAAATGAACCGTGACTGACACTTCATTATTCCATATACACCCTGGAAGCAAAACAAAATTATCATTTCTCGTTTTTATGTTTTAGATGGATACATTACAAACCATTCTCGTACTTAAAATTATTGGGTCTTCCTTTATATACCCCTCAAAACACTAGCGGTACCCCTTGTTAGTTAAAAACGTAGTTAGCATTCAGTTATTATGAAATTTGAGGGAAAATCTGAAATTATTTATACATCTACCCCTCCGTTTCATGACACAACATCTCTGGATTTTGCTCTTTAAAGTTACCTTTTACAGTCGGCTTTAGAATCAACAGGTTTTAAAACATAAACATAAATCGAAATCCCTACTTTTGTTTTTTTTTTGCTCGTTCCCTATTATTCATACAGAACTAGTTCAAAGATTTATTCTGTGGGCTACCTGCATATTCCGATCAATGAATATGATTACATTAGATTCAAAAGTTATTGAATTGGATTAGATTCGAAAATTTTAAACCCGCCCGCATATGTTCATCTTTCAAAATAGAACGGGATTGGATTTTAGAATCCATTTTTATAAAATATGGTGCTTTAAGGGTCAAATAAGCTTTGAACAGAGATGAAAATTCGTAAAAAAAATGAAAAAGATTATAATTTGTCTTGCTTTGGTTAGTTCTATCGATTTTTTGCTGCATCCGACTCCTTCAGTTAAATATCCCCATCTTTGATATTTTGATTTTTATTTCAGAAACTAAACTAACTTGATGAGAACGACAAAGAATCAAATTGTAATCGAAATCATCTTTGATTTAATTTAGAATATTTGATCATCGCCTCAATTTTTTGCTGCCCTCTAGAAAAAAAAAAATTATGTGAAACTTGGAAATTTGATGGGGTAGATAGAATAGTTTTATGGGTACTAGAGTAAAGGGGTACCACTAGTGTTTTTAGGGGTACATAAAGGAAGACCCAAACTATTACTCCTCCGTCCCAAATTATCGAGTCATTTGTAGTTTGCACAATTATTAAGGCAAAGAGAAAATGAGAATATGTTTAAGTATTTTTTACAAGTATGCCCTTATGGATAATAAGTTGCAAAACTTAGAAATGATTTATCTCTTAAACTATACGGTTTTTTTCGTAAACTTTATACGGTTGAAAAGCATTTTAAAACACTAAGTAACGAATATAAACATGACTATCAAATTATACATATTTCTTATATTAACAATAATCAATTAAAATGGTAGTTTTAAAAATATCCCCTTGATTAATGAAATAGCTCATCAATTTGTGGGACAAAATTTAAAACCAACTGGCTCAACTAATTTGTGACGGAGGGCGTATCCTACAATGTGCCCCAGCTAGTGATGGTGTTGTGCTTAGTTTTCATTCAAAGATGTGTACACGTATTAGCCAAAGGGTAACTCCACTTATGCCAAACACGTGTCTAGCTATCAGACACACCTGCCTTCACTCTTAGAGTAAAAAATACACTTGCACACTTGACTAGTTTATTTATTTTTTACCCCTGATCAGATGTTCGGTTTCTTCTCCAACTCATTTCTTCCAGAGATCTAACATTTACCGAAACCAAAATCCTAATTTCATTGAATACCATTCTACTTGGATGGACATATAAAGCCAATATTTTGGTTTCCTTACTCAGAGAAGTGCTTTGTTTGTCGATGTTAATATACAAATAGAAATTTACAAAATTCAGTTGTGTATGTGTTTTTTTATAGTGATTTAGAGAAATGGGTCTCTCTTTTTTTTTTTTTATACGACGTGTTATTCTTTTTACTATTAACAGAACGAATTATGAAAATTTTGAATTCGTTGAATCACAGAAGAAATTGTGTATAGGTTCGAATATGGGATAATGGTAGAATTGCAGAAGAAAAAGTGTTTTAGGAATTTTGGAAATTTCCATTTTGCAGACACTTATAACGGTGGGTCGTTCAGGTATTCATAACACCCAGTAACCCGACCCGGAACCGTCGTCTTCTTACCTGCGACGAGTATATGCTACTCTGTTTTATTCCCAGAAAAAACAGATTTCATAGTGTAAATTTGTTTGAGTTGATTCAAATGAAATTTTATGTACTTTAAGTTCTATTGAATTAAATTGAAGTAGATTTTCTTTTATTGATCCTTCAAATGGATTTACTTTGAACATCCATATACTTTATTTTATTTTTTTTTTTTTTTTGAATAAACATGGTAATGGCTAACCTACAATTACAAATTTGATTGATAAAAAAACAAACTGGAAATCAGTTAGCAAAAGAAAGAGGTATTAATCAGACGTACCGTTACAGATATGGGTTCTGAACCTTCTGGTATATCAGCCTCAGTTGCCATTGTTTCATGCCGCACTGGTATATGATCAGCCTCAGTTGCCATTGTTTCATACAGCAAGAATGTATTATCTTATGTCGATTAGAAATGATTTAGCAAACTTCTCCTTTATAAGCCCCTTTATAATGAAAACCGAAAGTGGGCTATCTCTAAGATATTCTCTTTTTTTCTGTGTAAATTTAGATGGAATTAGGTGGGGGTATTTAAACTGTTTGCTGATTGTGTTTTATTAGGTGCAACAGTTGTTCGATGTATATATCACTAAAGTATAGCTGAAACTGAAATGGAGTGACAAAATATGCCACTTGTTGTACAGAGTACTTGGGAATTATTATTGGCCAGGTGCATTATTAGTATTAGTAATATGTCTTGCATCGAACACTGATCATATGGCTAATGACCTCTTATCTGACTCTCCTTGCAGTATTACCAAGGGATCCCACTGGTGTAATGTTGTTAGGAGTCAAATCAAGGTTAAGTTTCGCTAAAAGGTAATTATGTGGTATTTGTTAAAATTTGAATTAAGGTTAAGTGTGACTTTTTAGGTTAATTGATCAATTGTATTTTTGAAACTTGTCTATAATTGTTGGTGTTCTCCATGCTCAAGTAAGTCTTCTAATAAGTTCAGGGAAACTGATCCCTTCATTTAGTTAGCTTGTAAATACTTTCTTTTGTTGGTATTTTAGCTTCATTTTCCTGTATTTCTTTTGCATTCCTTTCATATTGTGCTCCATTTTTAGGCGGTTGTAAAAATAAACAAGTATGTTTCGATTTTGGACGGACGGTCGAGAAAGCAGTATTGGTCTCTGGAAAATGTCATCTTCAATGAGGGCATTACTGAGCATGCTAGTATTCTTAGGTTACGAAGAGAGTCGAGATTAAGGAGAACCGATTGTTTATTGAAATATTTAGGCATTTTCTGTTTCATTTTAGATTAGTTGAGGTTTCTAATCAGGGCTTTATTGGGGGCCCTGGAAAATAATTGGGGGCCTCACCAAATTTATACCCACACCATAAAAGTTAAGGGCTTCCAAAATGATGGTGAAAGTACCATTTTACCCTTTTCATGAAAATAACCCTAAAATCTATTAAGACTTAAGCTAGGCCCCCATTTCAATCTAACACAAAACCTTTCTTCTTCTCCTCTCCCCCTACCTCTATCAGTTCCTCATCCTCCATTAACGACCGTGGAGAATTTTTTTTTCATCGGATTCATCGTCGAAACAAATGGCTCCAATTAGATGGTATGTCCTTTAAAACCCCCTACTCTAACTTGGGTTTTAGTTTATTTTGATGTTCTGCTGAAAATTAGGGTTTGAATCGGAGAAATCGATTTCTCATAATGGTAGTCGTTAATCACTAAATTTGAATGTCTAACGATTTTCATCTTTGGTTAACGATTTTTGATATGCATGTTGGACTTTGGAGAAATCGTCAACCATTAGGGTGGCGGAGAAAACGATTTATGTTGTAGTATTTTAGTTTTAGGTTAGAATCGTTAACCAATTGTTTTTTGTTAACGATTTTTGACATGCATGTTGAAATCATCAAGAAATCGTTAACCAATTGTTTAGGTGAAAACGACCCCTGTGTGATTTATTCTGACGACCATTTTTATTAATCAACGACTCCGTGATTTTCCAAACCACCACTCTGTCCCAAATAATGAAAAAGTCGTCCACATAATTGGAATAAGTAAGCGACTCTACACCACACATATTTGGTCTTTTGTCTAAAAAATAGGAAAAATCGTTAAGAAAAATTGCTTGAATCGTTAAGCATTAACTTAAAATCGTTAATGATATACATGGAGTCGTTTGTTTTTGTAAGAGTCGTTTATTTTAGGAATTTTTCGACGACTCTTAAATATTTTTGTTGTTGGCCTTGCAGTAAGAATAAGAATAAAAAGGATAAGAGTAACTCCTCCATCCGAGACCTCCCTCAACCAAAAATACCTAAATGCGGGTCTATTACAAGGAAAAACCGAGTGAGGTAGCCTTAATTATCCGCCAACCCAGAGAACCATGTGTTGATTCTCTATATCGTCGTCTTCATCATCTGTTGTTATATCTACAACCCCAAGAAATGAAGAAGAAGATGTTTGCGTTTGCGTTTTCAGATGAAGGAGGTGTATGGATACTACGAGGAACTTCGTGGGAAAAAGTTTGAGTTACACGATTGCTACTTTATCTTCAATGGAACCATGTATAATTACATGCTTTATGATTGAGTGTAGAAGTGCATCGTTATATCATGTATTGTATTTAACCCTATGAAAGATGTATGACTTTTAGGATTCAATGAAATGTTGCTATGGAATCAGAAATTATTAAAAAAAAAATATGAGTCGTAAATATTAGAGACGTATGGAACAACGACTCTCATTTAATATGAAAGGGTCGTCTGTTTATAATAATGCTAAACTAACGACCCTTAGAGTGAAAGCTGCAGAGAATAAAAGTTTTTTTAGTCATTGGGTCCTAAATATATTGAGTTAACGACTCTAGATGACCTAAAAGATGGAGTCGTCATCTTTTTCAAACTTGATGAACGATTTTTCATAAATGATTGGAATCGTCAATGTTTTCAAACTTGGTGGACGATTTTCATAACCTGCATATTGGAGTCGTATATTTGTGTGCTAAGTCACTAACGACTCCTAAGGGTCGTTCGATTATTATATACTCGACCTAACGACTCTCACACTGAGCTGCTGCATAGTGACCATGAATCGACAACTTGGATCACCATTCATGCGATTTGAAGAGTATATGAAGTTTACCTCATTGTTTAGAGCTTTGGGTTCTTCATTTTGAGTATTGGTTCCTTCATTTTGAGCAAAAGGATCTCCATTTGCAACAATTATCAAAGCTTCCTCTACTAACATCTCTTCATCAAACATCCAATCCATAGGATTAGATGAGACAATCTCACCATCAACACAATCATGTATGTTATTTAAATCTTCACCTACATCATTTCCTCCACTACAATCACTCATTTTGAATAACCTAAATTTTCCCCCAACACTCACTTTCTTCCTCTTTATCCAACAAAAAAACACAATTTTTCTATTACCTAAATTTAATCCTTAAATCTGATTTTAATCTAACTAATTTAATTACCAATTAATTAACTTAACTTAATTACTAATTACCACTAATGATTAGGGGTAGTTTAATCATTTAAAAAATTGGGGATAAGGGATAATCCCAATTACTATTTCATGACCTTTTTTGTCCTGTAGCTAGGGCCCCTAATTATTTTCCAGGGCCCCAATTCAGCCGTGCCAATGTGTCCCCTTAACTTTTATCACCTAATCACGATTCACAAAACAAATCGTAATAATGGAGTGAAAAGAAAAGGGAAGTATGCTCTATCTATATCACCGGCCCAAGACAAAATTTTCTTGTTTATCTTCGCCGCCCCCAACGTGGCAGATGACCCGAATGCAAGTGGGAAAAGCTTGATTGATAGAGAGTTCTTTTATTAGGGAGGACACATAAATTATTGAAGAGAATAATCATGCACACATGTAGCAAAACCCTGTTACTACAGTCTTTTGTGGCTTTTCAGTCTCACGTACTTCCATTAATATAGATTCCTTACTTAAGCGACCTTGCTTACTACTAGTTCTAGTTTGGCCTTTGATCGTAGTGACAATATTAAGATCTCATGGCTCGTGTGTTAATTTAACTCCGAGTTTTTGGTTAATTAGCTCTTGAATTTGAATTTTGGAGTTAAAAAAAAAAAAAAGATAAAGAAAAGTTAAGCACTGTTTAAATAGCCGGATTCCTTAATATACTTTTCTAATATCCAAAAATGGATATTTCACCTAGTATTGTAATTAATTTTTTAAATAAGCGTACATACAAGTATGCCTTGCACATGCTTTGGATTCTGACCACATAAACCTAAAAGGCTTCCTTTCTTTTTTTACGCAGAAGCTAATCTCTTGGCTCTGTGGTTCTTCTCAAACCTTTTTTCTTCCTCCATTAATACAGAGACAAAAATCCACAGTTCGTTTTTTTTCTTCCACGTTTTAACACGAACCCAAAATTTAAAATCTCTCCTTTCCTGAGATGTAACTTGTCAATACTAAAGATTTGTGTTTCGAGTTATTAAATTTGATGGGTAACTAACAATCATTGATTACACCGGAAGTGAGAGATTGTAGTTGAGATGAAGAAGATGTTGTTCTTTTTGTAATTGAGTTGGAGAGATTCATTTATTAGAGAAGATTTTGAGAAAAAATTGTTAAAGATCTGATATTTGATAGTTAAGATTTCATTCGGTGAGGGTTTGGTTTGGGAAAATCACGGGGTAAAAATTGATAATAAAGATTATTTTTTGGATTCTTGAGAATAAAGATTGAAAAATTACAGGGATTTGTTATCGAGGTTTGTAATTATAACATGACTAGTGCTTAAAAAAATTAATTTTTCTGATGAACATATACATATTTGTAAACGAAAAATATAAAGTGGGTAGGAGAGTACTAGCACCACCAGTTGGAAGACTACACCAACATCTCACGAAGTACACAAGATGCTTCAAATAATTGCAATGGTAGGGGATTTATTGTTGGAGATCATTAATAGTGATTTTGGTTATATATAATTTATTACAGGTGGTAGATAAATCCAGATGCATCCACGAAAATACACAAAATGCACCCAAGTGCATAATGTATATACTAATATAAAAATAGGTTTTCGCTTTAGATGCACTCGAGTGCATAATGTATATTAAATTTGAATTTTTTGTTGTCTCTTATTTTTCTATTATAATACTTCTATTTGATCGATGTTTTTATGGTGAATGTGATGGTAATGGTCCGGGATTTATTTTTCGAGATCGTGAACTAGTATTTTGGTTATGCATAATATATTGCAAATGGTTAGTAGGATAAACCTAGCTAGATTTATCAGCGAAAGTACACAAAATGCACCTGAGTGCATAATGTATAATTCTGATGGGAAATAGGTTTTGGTCTGCTTGCACTCGAGTGCATAATGTATATATTCTTTTGATTCCTATAGGAAAAATGTATTAGCCAAGTTGCACCTGGATGCATAATGCATATTCTTAAAGAAAATAAATTTTGGCGAGGTTGCACAGAGGTGCATATTGCATATTTTTGTATGAAATAAATTTTGGCTAAGTTGCACCTGGGTGTATAATGCATATTTCATAGGCAATAAATTTTTTCCAAGTTGCACCTGGGTGCATAATATATACTCGGCCTGGTTTAAAATTAAATATATTTTTTTTCGAATTTCATATCAACAATGGATCTTGTTTTGTAGAGATTTTAGCCCTTTCCAAAATATAATTTTTAAAATCAAACTTATATTTGAAGTTATGACATTTTTCTCATGATTAATTTTAATTGTAAAGAGAGAAAATAAATAGGAGAGAAAATGATAAGAAAAGAATAAAATTTAAAGCAAAGGATATATAAAAGCTAATATTTCTTATGTTTTTTCACAGGCCTATATTTTACAAGTCCATTACTCCCATATTTTATGGGTTTTGGTCATATGACCCATTTTCCGTTAGTTTAGTAGTGTTTACGATTTTCTACCTTGACGTCCGGATTGTTTCAATACCAACTAGTACAGGAAGAAGGCAGGAATTTTTGTAAGCTCTACTAACGAATTTCATGAGAAGAGAATAAAAGAGAATGTTTGAGAAAGCACTGGGAAAAAGAGTCTGAACTTTAATGGGATATAGATGGTGCAATGGCAACTAGGGGTGGAGTTGGGGCCATGAGAAGGTGGCCACTACATCATCCAAAGTGACTCCACATGGCACCACGTACTAATGGGATGTATACAGTGGGTATACTATTTAGCTGGCATTTTGGATGCTGATTACAGCCAACTCACTCGCTACTCATCCAATTATTTTAGAGAGAGAATGAGAGAGAGTGTTTAGATCTCTAAAATGAAAAAAAAAAAAAAAAAACGATTCCGTTTAATAATATCCACGAGGTAGTATTTGGGGCCTATCAAACCAATCTAAAGAGAAGCATACGGGGTATCTAAAAGATGATAAAATACTAAATTAACCTTTAAAGAAACCTTAATTATTCTAACACAAATACAAATATAAAATCATAATCACTTAATTAACAAATACAAAAATTATTAATCAAAACTCAATTTTTCTTTAAATATTCATCAAAATCAAAACTAAAACCTAATCAATCACAAACAACAATTGAATTCTAATTTCCTTTTTGGGTTTTACAATTGAATTATAATTTCCTTTTTGGGTTTTGAAAAAAAATCTCGAAAACAAACAATTTAATTGAGTTAAATCCCTTTAATCCATTCCTTCTAAGAGGAACTCAACAATAATTTAACTCTAAATCTTTGAAATTCATTCATCAAATTTTCTGAAAATCAACTCAGAAGCGGTTTATGTGTGCACCAGATTATTCTGATTGTAGTTGATGTTACAAGCAATCGGTTTATATTATACACCTACATAAACCGATTCTGGGTTGACGTGATGAACATCAACCACAATTGGTTTACGCTAATGCTCACATAAACCGATTCTGGGTTCAAGTTCGGAATTGTAGTGAAATCAAGAATTGGACTATTCGTGCGTCTATATAATCCGATTGTTACTTTTAACCGCTATTTATTTTTAAAATTATAGTCATTGGTCCCTTGTGTATATAAAGAGGATAGCCTATTCTTTATCATTCACTACCTTATTTAAAGAAATCTTTCTCTATTGTTCATTTTCCCATTCGAAGATGTCAAATCCATCATCATCAACTACCAACTCATTCGAATACATTCTTGGAAGATGCAAACAAACTACTCCATCATCCTCAACTACCAATTCAATTAAATACATAATTAAGAGAACCAAATGAACTACCAGATCATCGTCAAGTGATGCGATGGAACAAGAAGACGTACCCAAGGCAAAGAAACGGGGTGAAGACCAATTCCAACTAAGGGAAAGATTGAAGGATGTTGAGGAAGAGACCGAATGAGTTAAAAATTATTACATAAATCAAGGATCTTCCCGAAGAACATCAATTCGCGTGTATATTTTGGATTCAAGTTTCATCGGGTCTTCTCGTTCCAAAGTTGGGCGATAAGCGCAAAAAACCACGATATCAATATGATGCCGCCCACGTTTGTTCTAGGACGATTCACGTTAAGAAATTGTGCACCAAGTACAATGAGTTTCTTGCTAGGTACATAGGTGACAGGTTTGCGGCACATGATGCTTATACCAAGTGGTGGGGGGGAGCCGTTTTATCACTTCAAAGCCGCATTAATAGTTGAAGCTCACACTAAAAGATATAAAGTTTTCATTTTATGCAATTAAAAGATCAATGTGGTAGTCTAAAACCGTGCTAGTTTAAATTTTAAGAGTTTATGAAAAGTGGAAATGGTCCACAATCGGATCATGTTAGATCATATGTAGTCCGGTTATTGAATTAAAAGTTGTTTGATATCTGTAACTTTTTTTTATTCAGAATCGGATTACATTGTCGCCCACATAGACCGATTGAATGAATCCTGCATAAAGTTTTCTTAATCGGTTTATAGTAACTCATAAGCGCAAACCGATTCCTCTTTAAATTCATAATCGTTTTATAATAGTTCAAGTGTAAACTGATTCTGAGAAAAAAACATTCAAAATTGGACTTTCACAACGTATAAGAAGACCGATTATGTTACAAATTTCATGAATCTAACGTACCCAAAAAAGACAAATCACTTTCATATATTAAGCTTGGTTCAGTTTGTAACATACAATATATGAAAGCGACAAAATATAAACATATGATAGTCAAGTTCTTAATAAAAGAAAAATACTCATTCCAACACATGGAGACCCTTTGTTTGATCCTACCGATCAATTCCTCCCACCGGATCATGTTGGGCTCGTACTTTTTCACCATTCGTTGGTGAGCTCTAAGTCCTCATGAAATTTACACACTGGTGGTAATGGACAATCTTCACGTAGTCTAAGACCGATATAATGAATGTTGTTATGGTTAAATAAAACAATTCTCCGATTCTTAAGCTATTCATCCCAAATGGTGTATTTTGGTGCGTATGTATAATATGTTCCCTTACCAAATAAATGAACAACAGAAATCCACGTTTCCTCCAAGAGATGACCACATAGAGGCATGCTCATCCAATAATACTCTCGGATAATTGGTCCATTCCCCTTTGGCCCTTGTACTCTAGCAACCATTTTATCAAATTTCACTTCTTTGTCTTTTCTTGTTTTTCCTTCCTTCATCATCGTTATGTAAAATTCCTTTGTCTTCTTGTAGGCGCAAGGATGTCATCTTTTAAAATATTGGCATTGGGTTAAGTTATCATCGTCCGCCAAACTTATATGGCCTATTTGTTCCGACGCAACGTGATAACCACAATTCCCATTCGCATCCACATCGTCGGTAGATAACACATATGGCTTAATGATTTCAGGAAGTTTCGAATAATACTCCTCAAATATGGTGTAACACGTTCGATGGGGTCTACCTCGTTCATCCCTAGGCGTTCTTCCATCACCAAGAGCGGCCCTTAGAGTCATCATGGAACCCATTTGTCTTGCTTGTCCCTTCCATGGACGTATCCTTGATACTTGTGTTGTACTCGCTTGACTCTCTTGAAAAGGAAAGATGAGATCGTTTGGCTCCTCGTGTATTATAGGCGCTTGAATTTCTTGAGAAGGATCGATTGGATTCTCATGTTGCGAAGGAGCGATTGGATCATTTGAAAGGACTATATGTGCCCTAGTTGTCCCGCTTTATCCCTTATTTGGTCGACCCCTTTTCCTCTTAGCCAACGCCACTTCATGCTCATTATGGGAATGAACTATTGGATCATTTTTCTTGGCTCGTGCGCTACTTTTCCCACTTTCCTCCTTCTTTGGTCGACCCCTTTTCTTTGGAACCGGGCCTTTTCATATTTAACGTCTTCATACTCATGTTGAGAAAGGTTTCTTTTGTGACTCATCAACGGGTTTCTTTGGGTACTCATTGCAACCTTAAACTCTTTCCTTTCTTCCTCCCTATCCATGTTGGTAGGTGGTCTACCCGTCGGCGGTAGCACCGTTGGTTCTCCAACCGGTGCCATATGGGGTTAGCGTCTAGTTTTAAGTTGTACATCAAAACTTGTCATGCCAAGCCATCATTTTCTACAAATTTCTCTATGATTTCTCTTCCAATATTCGTCTCCATAAAGATTCGAGTGGATCTTCGGTTGGGGGTGGTTTGAAAGTTAGTTACTTCCAAAACGGATCAATGATATCAAACGAAATTATTTTTTGATACCTCGCAATCATGTGATGACACGAAAATCCCAAGGTCGTCATCGCCATACATGAACATACAATGCTCCTTCTCCCCATCTCGTTATCCACATAATATTTGTAATCCTTCATCATGGAAATGATTGCCCAAAGGAGATGCCCTATAATTTAAATTTCTAATCAGTTGATGGTAATTCTTGTAGCTGGTGATGATTTTCATCATACTCTCTTCCATTTGCGTTGTTATCTTGACGATATCATCCTTGGTGTATTCATGGATGGGTTGTTGTACCCTAACCACATTGTTTTGGCTCCCTCGGTGCAAGCTCTTCAAGCGTCCATGAGATCCTTCCGCAATACTTGTCGCCTCATTCTGGTAATGCATGCATTGGTAGGTGTATAGATAAATTATTCCTTGTACGGATCCAACAATTCCTTCAAACAATAAACCACACATTTCTCGTAATATCTCTTCCATGGCCCAACAAAACTCACCAAATGAGATTCAAACTCGGCCACGGACATTGAGTGTACCATTAAATCCCAATGATGTTGAAAAGCCTTACATAGTAACCCATTAGCTTCATACTTTGTTTTGCTTTTATTCTTCTCCTCCTCTCGTTGTTCCGGAGTTAGTTTTTAAAGATGCTCATCTTCGGTCTTTTCACGAGCGGTACCTTTTTGTGGCTTTGGATTTTGCATATGACCCCAACAATTACTTCTAATATTGCATTTTATGTGCCATGTACAAAGAAAATGCTTAGCGTCTGGGAAAACCACCCCTATGACATTTATTAGTGCTTGGTCCTTATCTGTTACTATGATCCTCGGAGTTTGATCACCATGGTAAGGTCTCTAGCATCCAAGTATAACTCACATCATTCTACCGATCCATAAACCCCCATGACACCGTGAAAATTTGCTTGTCGGAAGTATGGCAAGAAATGTTTAACAACGGCATGTTGTACCTGTTGGTCTTGTACATACAATCTATTAACAAAACTTGATAGAAGCATTGGGCCAACTTGATCATATCCGGATGCGCCAATAAAATACGAGTCACTTTTTCTTCTTATACCTGCTTCCTCATTGTGTATCCCTGTTGATTGGCTAACCAGTGAGATTGAAAAGACGAGGGTACCCAAATACACCACAATATTTTATTTATCCACCTATAAGTCCTCTTACCGAAAGTGACTGTCTATGGACAAAGTCGAGACAATACGACAAATCGGTATTCACACTTTGTGTGATCGTCTATGGATACGATATTGAGACAATACAAAAATCAAAGTGTGATTACTTGATAATAGGTTCAGACTTAACCAAACTCTATAGGATCACTATCAAGTAAAGCGGAGTTAACGTTTGTGCATTTTATTTTTAATTATAATAAACAATTATAATTTCGGAAATAGAAAAGTAAAAGACACAGCAAGATTTTGTTAACGAGAAAACCGCAAATGCATAAAAACCCTTGGACCAAGTCCAGATTTGAATACTCTCAGAATAAAGCCGTTATACAAAATCTAAACCAACTGCGTAGACCAAACAACTAACCCTAGTTCACTTAGTTTCTTCAGTATCCCTGCGCTTCTCACTTCGATGAGTGCATGCACTGGAACAATTCCTTTGGATCGTATTCCAAACAGAAAAGTAACAACAAATCTGTTTGGTAACAACTCTATTGATTCTTTAAGATAAAGATATCTCAAATCATATGCAAAGGCTCTTCCGTTTAAACTAATAAACTCCTTTGCCTGGTTAGATCAATCTATCCAATAACTACTGAAGCAGTCAAGTATAGATTCGCAATCAATCAAGATAGATTCCAACAAGAAACTATAAGGTGATATTGATCTCACGCAACTAATAGAATCGAACAAATATGATTCCAGTTGGATCCCAGCCGATCAAGATTTTTGCTACACAAAGATATGAGAAACCAATAAGAAATCTTCTTCGTCTTCAAATCTTCTTTAAGTTTTAATTAAACCTGCACAGCACCACTTTAATCTCTTGTGATCAATCACGCACAGAACGGAGTCTGTTAACAATGGATTATCACAAGATGTCTTTAGATCTACAAACATTTCTAAAGATCCCTTCGATACTTTGATCTAGTTTGAGTAAATCTTATATCAGAAGATAAGATTCTCAAGAATAAACAAACTAGTTGCAATCAAAGTTCAACAACCGTTAGTCAATCAAATCAATCGAAAACTAATAAAATGCAATTATCTAATTTCCCACCACTGGTACTCGTAGTGCTTCTTGATCCCACAGAAGTCTTTAAACGAGCGGTCGTAAGAGATTTCGCTTAATTAGGGTACTTTCCTCTACGAATAGACGTCTCCAGCAAAAACAACAAAAAGATGAAGTTAGCGTGGATCTTATGATAGTTTGATAGAAATGCAAACTTAGCTATTTATAAACCAAGGATGTTTGGACACCAAGAAATTTCCAAAACCGAAAGTATTCTCAAAATATGCAATAAATGCCCATTCGGTTTCCATAATTCCAGTAAATGCTTTGTCAAACATTTCCCGAAATCTCTCAATAGAAAATCTCCAATTAGTAAATGCAAATTACTAATTTTATTCTCTAGAGATATGCATTTAATTTCGGGTAATTAAAGCATATAAAACTAACAACCTTAATTAAAAGATTCTTAATTTATTTCAGAACGGAATCTCCTTTAGTACTAAGGATTATCTTTGAACAATAAAATATAAGAGTTATTGTTCGTGTTCAAAGTATGTTGATATCTTTTCTTTGTAAATCATCTTTCATATTTACAATCTTGGAATCGATTATACCACACTTACAAACAAGTTTAGAATTGGTTCATTTGTATTCCGACCACGATGTGATTGATCAAATATCAAATCACATTCATGGGTTCAATCGATTCTACCAATCACTGGTATCAGTTATACCTTAATATGGAACACTTGTGATCGGTCACATAAGTTACCAGGACCGGTTACATCGGTTACTGAGGATCGGTTACATCAATTACCGGGACCAGGTTACCATATACACATGGTATTGCTTGTGATCGGTCACACCGGTCACTAGGATCGATTACACCAATTAACAGGGTCGGTTACACCAATTACTAGGACAAGTTACGCCAATTAAAAGGATCGATTACATAACTCTTTTGTGATCGGTCATACCAATTACTAGGATCGGTCACACCAATTACAAATATCGATCATACCATCTCAGGTGATTACTTAGGATCAGTTACACTAATTAATCAAAACTAGTCATACCAAATCATAAGACAGGAATTGTGATTAGTTATACCTAGATATATAACAAGTTACGATCGGTTCTACCATCTCATACATGATGGTAATCCAAAGATTTGCAATTAATAACAATACCAATAAGCCTAGCGATTTCCCTTTCGATTCATAAAACAAGTTCAAGAACGTACTTCCTTTAAACAAATGTAAAACGTTGTTTCCTAGGATGAAATCTTCACCTTTACCCATTCTCACAATCATCACATCATTCATACGATTGAGTCAATGTCATACCTACGAAGTTCAAAAGTTAAGAGTTATACTTCGTAGTCTAATTCCTTAATACTATGATCATATGATCATGTCTCATTACTAGAGTAAAATATTCATTCCGACACATGCAGTTTTGTTTTCAATATGCACTACTTGAAAAATACGTTGGGAATGAAACAGTTCAAGTCAATATTACTAACCTCAAAAGGAAGGATGATGTCGTCGTTGTAGCTCGTTACTTCTTCACGTTCTTCAGGTTTTCAAGTAATACTTGTATGTCTCAATATTTCTAGAATTTCTAGTCTAACCTACAGACAAGCGACTCTTAGATGAGTATTGATTCACCAAAAAATGACAACCAAACTTGACATACCAACGCTTGGTGGGTTCAACCGAGTTATGCTCTAACAATCTCCCCCTTTGTCAATTTTAGTGAAAAAACTCTTAATATATATGGATAAGCAAATTACAAGAATTCATTATATAGACGCTTGATTCCAAGTTTCAACAACACAATAATTTGCATATATTCAATCAATAAATGCCGTTGTTGACATCTGAATAACAAAGCTTATACTCCCCCTAAAGGTAAGATAGGTAGATATTCAATCCGAACATCTTTGTTATTCCCCTTTTGTAGTCAAGATAACTACACAGCAATATGATATGTTTCTCCCCCTTAGTCAATGCTTTACTCTTTCGTTAGATATAACGTTTAAGCACAATTGTCCTTTCTTTAGTGATTGCAAATCACTTGTTTACTCCATATATTTCTCCCCCTTTTTGTTACAAAATGACAAAGGTTCGAGCAACTAAACACTACACCAAAACAACCTTTTTGTGACGTTTATAAACGTTGCGCACAATTTGTGCAACGGTAATAAGCCCCCATTCGTGGCAAAACGGCGTTGCGCATAGATGTGCAACGCCTCTTATCCGTTGCACAAATTAATTTGAGCAACACTTATAAACGTTGCACAATTGGTGGTGCAACGGTTTATTTTTCCTATTTGTGCAACATATATATTAATTTGTGCAACAGTTATATTAATAAAATAACACTTTTGTGAGCCCCATTTTGGTTTCCGTTCAACGTTTTATTCGTTTGGTTGCATTTATATCCGTTGGTCATTTTAGGTGATTTGTGCTGACAAATGTTGTTCCTACGTTTATATCCGTTGCAAAATAATTTTGGATAAAAAAAAGATGTCGTAATTTGTATTTCGGCAGATTACTTTTTGAATATAGATTGATTTCCGCTTTGCATAGATTGAACTAGAGGACCCAATTTACAATGGAATCTAAATGGCATAAAAATCGATCAAGAACAATTATATATCATCACAATCGATCAAGAACGATATATATATCGGCAGAGTAGATAGAATGAACTTACCATAAACCCATACAATATTAACGCTTTTTGGAAAATCCCAAATGTTATAAACACAAGTTTACGTAATGCAACTCCACACATTTCGAAGTTGATTCACTTGTTTATGGAAGCATGTATTTATTCTAAGGTTATTCCTTTGGTTTCTTGTACCATCTTACCCACAAAGCAGAACGTCGTTGCACATACTCTAGAATACGGGGGAAGAATGTACACGAAACCATATAAAGTTCTATTGGTAAACAAGAATGAACCGATCTGTGTAGTAGATACTTTGAATTATTTAGGATAGTAAGGTATCTTTTACCCGAGGCACTCCAAGCTAATTAGAAAATTGAAAGTGTAAAATGGCCCAAGAACCAAACTAGTTCATAAGAGTTACCAATCTTCCTACCACTCCTTTACATTTATTGGGAAAATACGCAATGAAAAATGACATTCACATTTGATTTCTTAATTGGTTTATGTATATTATGTGTCAATGCTTAACTCAATTATATATTATATTTTACGTCAATGCTTATCAAGTTTTATTAAGCTAAAATGAAGTTACCTCAAATATTTAAACTCAAAGGCCTTTAGTCCGGTTCCAATGGAGAAGGTCTGCTATGAATATCTATTCCCATAAGGTACAAATGAGAAAATCTTTAACACTCTGGTGCTATAGAGACGTCATAATTTATGTCGGACATGTGTACTCCATATTAGAGTTATTTAATAATATATTCTTACCAATACTCCACCAAGAGCTAGTAGAGGAACCGGTCTAACAGACCGAGATGAGTCTGCTTTCACAAATTACATACTACTTGTTATATCACAAAAACAAATTAGGTTGGAAAGAAAAGGATTCCCTAAATGTTTACTTAAAGTGTACCTTAAGATAGAAAAGAGTCCAACTTGTGAGCATCAAAAAACGTTCTGTCCACGGATTCCGAGTCTGAAATTTTCACTTCAATAAGTTTGATATGGTTACAGGTATGCCTTTCATAATTTACAGACCTGGATTTTTGCAGTTTCGTTGACACTTGAAAAGCAACCCAGTCTAAAATTTTCACTTCAATATGTTCGATATGGGTTACAGGTATGCATTTCAATATGTTATTAATGTTCTGTTGCTCACCAGCCACCTTGGACACTCTGTAAAGAAGGACAGACCCACGAGCAGGACAATACATGGAAGTAATCCTTCAAACAAATCACGAGTTATCAATTCCTTGTCTCCGAGATACTCATTAAAATCGAATAGTTTTTAGGAAAGCAAGCGTTCCAGTAAAACAGCGTTCCCACTGAACCGATAAAGCAAGCGTTCTCGATGTTAAAGCGCACCCATTAGGAAGGCAGCGATGCCCCAATAATGATCATGAGCTGCAGATGATATAGATTATTTTCATCTATGAAAACAGGTGCATGTTACGTAAATCGGTTTAGTATGAAAAGATGGATCAAAGCGTATAAGGTTATATAATAACGTCAACGTTAGAATCCTTACCACGTAGGATAAAAATCCAATTCCATATCTTGTAAAGACCCTTCCAACATCAAGCAAGAAAACTCCCTTGTGAGACATGAAAATGTTTTCATTAACATAATCACTTGAATAAACTAAATATAGTGTCCAAGAAAATAAGCAATCCTTAGCCATTTAGATAGAAATACACCTTATAATGCGAGAATGCATCCGACATTTTCAATGCATGTTTCATTAACAATGAAAAAAATAAGAATTTAATAAGATCAAAAATTCCAGGCTTGCGTGAATAGGCATTAAACATCTTTCTCTTTACATACCACTTTTAGCCCAATATAGTCGGTAATCGGCCACTTGTGATTGCACCAATCATTGACCCAATTGTTAGTATGGAACCAAACATGGAATCTTGCAAGGCGACAAAATAAATAAATGGAATTACGGAATGTGGATGTGATGTGCTCATTTTGTGCATGCCAATAAGTAAAAAGAGATATCACCTAACACCAGCCTTGGTGTATAGTTGTCTGATTCTCGGAGATGTCACAAAATATCTTAGGGTTTAAGATTTTCGAGTAATAATCCTGCCATTTCGCTGATGATCAACTAATGCAAAGGATCATATCCAACAAGAACCCAAAAACCTTTTAGTTTTTCCACAGCATTCTCATCTCAAATTTCAATAGAGGAAAAAACAGAAACTATTAGTAAACATAAAAAGAAAGTGTACTGTGGCTCTTATATCGGCAAAACGGACACAAGGTTTCTACTTTCGGGGTTTTGCTTGCTTATCATCCATTTCTACAAGTTCCAAGAGTATCGGTGGAGGTAGTAACAACATACCGAGAAAACTTGTAAATAAGACAACTCGGCATATTAATTAGCAAGTTAACACTAGCCTAGAAAACCACAATGTTGAAGTAATTGAACTACAACCTGAAAGTAATTGAAGCGTTTGTATTGATTGCGACATCCCATTTAAGTACTTGTCCAACGAGTTCCATACACATCGGTTAGCATGGAGTTTGATTTTTGGTGAACCATGAACATATCTTCTTTGCAAGACCATGTTACGCCTCTTTCCACCAAAAATGTTACTCATGGAGACACAAGACAAGTCATCGGACACTTAGTCAACCAATTTTTTTTTCAAATACAACGGGAAACTCAACCCAACACATGAATACCAATTTAGGATAAGAAATGGACAACATAGTTTTCAATGAGAAAATATCAAAATAACCATAGAGATAATCAGATTCTTTGATTTTGGTGATTCTCTTGTTGAATCGCAAACACAAAAGAAAAAAAATTAGTAGTTGCACAAAAGAAAGAAATGGGTTGAGATTTTCTTACTTCTTACTCTTCTTCAAAAAATTCACTTGTAATTATACATCAGATGTAGCACTTGACTGCAATCAAGAGAAGATAAAAAAAATTACTTACCTAATTGGGGCTACATTGATTAATAAACCCTTAAGAGAAAATACACTCCTTTTGTTACATAAAAATGAAAAATAAACTCAAAATATGCATAATACCACCTTCTCATGATTGAATAGCACCTAGATCAGCATACCGCCAACAAATTCAAGAGTAATTAGAAACTTTCATGTGTTCAAACAAAAGGACATTAAGGAAATGACACCATCACATTAACTATTACTTGAGAACCCCATTGATACATTTCAATGAAAAACAAACTACATAGAACCATTACATATTCCTCTCCTGTCAACCATATAAAATAGAATTCATTTTAACTGATTTTTAAGGATTTAAAATGACTTCCACTTAAAGTGATCGTCATGAGAACATCACCAATTAATACCAAACAGATATATCATCATAATCATTAAGCTTGCTGTAAGCATATCGCAAGTATATAGATTACTTGGAAGAGGCAATATTTCAAACACCTGATGAGCCTAAACAAGTCATTCTCTTGTCTACAGCAAAATACAAACTTCACCCAAACCCAATCTTAGAATTTATTCACATAAAGGCAATACAAGAGGGATCACAAAATTAAAGCAGCAATCAATTCTATTACGACAACCAGTAATCATTCAACAATATATAAAATAAGAAGCACGGGAATATAGCAAGGAATTACACAGGACAACGAAATAAAAAATCAGTGACACAAAAGTCAAGATATAAACTTACACATAGAAGTAATAGTTAGATTTATACTTAATCTAACATGGATATGGTATGCTTACAAGATTTGGCATCTTTGTCCACACAAACCTTGCACCCGTTGAGGTAGTCACCTCAAAGTTATCATAAGCAATACATGTCCATCTCCTGATTAAGTAACAAAGAAACAATTAAGAAAAATGTTATATATCTAGGGATTTTATAAGAAAAAAAACCCTAAACCTGACAAGGGTAATAGATCTATGACTATAAAATTTGTACCATAACGGATTTATTAGTTCATCACTGGAGAAAAAACTTGTTCTGCTTCAACATCTGCTTGTAATAAGCTGAACCATGTGTTCTCACAAACTTTGTCGCTTGACATGCCTTACCTTGCAATTGAACAAACTTCGATGCCATCTCTAACAACAAACAATCAACCAAACCTTAAAAAAAATACCACAACATAAAATCAATTAAACACAAACCCAGATTTATATTAGCTCATCAATTAAAATTCCAATCAAAATCCTAATTAAACACAAACCCAGATTTATATTAGCTCATCTAACAACCCCAGACAAGAAATCGAAGAAAACAGTTCACCAAATAAATACCCCCAAATTAAACTAAGCAAACAAACGAAACCCACGAAATCAGAAGAAAAAATATGCTTATAAAACCATACATTTGATAGTAATAGAATACAAACATTAAGAATATATTAAGATCTGAAAATGGTTAGAGAGTCAGAGATGATTATACTTGTAGTAGAAATCTAGGGTTTAGAGTGGGAGAAATGGGGTTTGATTTATGAAAACTTAGGTTCGATTTGGAGATACGCTTAGGGTTAGAAGAGAATAAAAAATGGGGGAGGAGAAGTCGATGCACGAGAGAGAAGAGAATCGATTTGAAGATACTTAGGGATAGAAGAGAAGAAAAAATGGGGGGAGGAGAAATCAATGCACGAGAGTGAAGAGAATAAAAAGAAAATAAGAAAAATGAAAATAAAAGGGATATAATATGAATTGGATGGACAATTTAGCCATCGAACTAGTTTAATAAAGGCTAGCGTGTCCTGCTTTTCTTTTTCTGTTTTTTCTTTCCCTAATAAATTAATATTGTTGCAACGTATTTCACAGTGTAGCAACGGATATAGCGTTGCGCAGGGTGCAACGTGTATAGCCGTTGCACATCCCCGAAATTCATGCGTTGCTAAAACCATAATATGGTGTAGTGAAAGGTCAAACCGAAAGGATATTACAAATCTAAAAGACTTGTACACAACCTATAAGATTTAAGCACGAAGGTTTCACATACCACTTTAGATAACAATATTAAAACCGAAACTACAAGTAATTGAGTTTTAATATGTTACCAAGGAAAACTATTGTCCGAAGCAATTTTCCCTAATAGTTTAACAAATTGACTAAGAAACTTAGTTCCCGTGTAAACATACAATCGCTTATTTCAAAAAGACCAAAATAAAGATCGAAATTAACTTTATTTCTCTCACCAGGTTCTAATTATTATGACAATAACTTAGACCTTTTTTTTTGACAAGACATGTACTAGGTTAGTTAACTAGTATTTCTTGTCAAGGCATTCGATTAGACTCGAATAACCGAATCCTTCAATTTGATAAGTCTAACTAAGATCAGAATCAACTTAGTTTCTCTTATCCGGAATCGAATTGGACTAAAAAAATTATCTCATATTTTGTTAATCCATAAAAATACATACAAAACAAAATAAATTGACTTGCACAATTATTTTAACCAGAAGCAAATCCAAACAAACATAGACATTATAGTACCGCATTGCACCAAAATTAGTTAAGCAAAAAACACTTGATACCAAACAATAAAGAAGATACCAAAAACAATAAGTCAAATGAATTGACAAAGTTTTTCTTAACCGAAAACAATTGAATCGCACACACACATCCATACACATCATAATGGAATATATCAATTATACAAAATTTTGTTAAGCAAAAGAAAATATATGAATATAAAACAGGCTTTTCTTTTAAACAGAAAACAATTAATTAACAAATTGAAACTACCTCGCATTCATCCTCCTCTCCCTAGAAAGATATATCATTAAGCGCAAGTTCAAGTTAGAACTCTCCCCTCGTTTGTTGTCATCCCTCGCAAGAACAAATGAACAACAACAAGAGCAATGTTTACCAGGAGAAATGTTGAATCGGTTTTAACTAATGCGTGCCAATGGCAAAAAGTTGAAAACCCAAAACACATATGTTTATGCTAAACACAACTCATGTAAACACTAATTGATTCAACATATTGTGACTTTTTCACATATGAGTTTCAATCGGAACACCTTATGATCCTTTGATAAAGCCTACCAACATAGGCTAGAACTTAATCCCGCTAAATAAAAAAGTCACACAAACCATAAGGGTTTTCATCATATGAGATCGAATATTAAAGTTATGAAAACCAAATCGAGCGATCCCATAAACCGAAAACACATAGAAAAAATATAGACATTCAAGCATGATAGGGCTTTGAATGTGTTTCTATTTAGTCCTACAATTTATCACCCAAGTGCACGGTGTCCTAGTTTATAAACAGTGGCAAATACGGGTCATTCTCCACGAGAGAACTAGAGTGCGTAAGATGATCCAAGGCTTCTCTTAAGCGATTTCGGGCAAGGTAATAGACATTTTGGGTTTTATGCCGAAACGGCCGAAAGTGTTTTAATGAAGTGACTCTAAACTAAGGCAATGATGGATGAGAATAAGTTGAATCGAGGTTTTTGTGGCACTAGGGTGATTAAACTCACCACTTAGTCCTATCTAAAGGTATCCTAACTCAATTTATAGTCTTACACCCTTGCTGAAGGTATTAATGGAAATTTTGCTAATTGATTTCACAATTCATCCCCTAGTATAGAGTGTCTTCTTACGGCACACTCTATCACAAACTCATTTGTTCACCAATTGACTAATTAACCTAAGCAATACACATCAAGAACACCAATTGAATCATGAATCAACTCAACATAGAATTAAGGGTTTGTTTTACACCCTAGCTGAATTACTTAGAACATGCTGTCGAAAATAAAACAACTTTTAATTTTAATTCTACAAAGATAAAACCCTAAAACATGCTGTCTCTCTCATCAGTCCAAACATCAATTTATAGCTCTCAAAAGACACTGAAACTAACCATACTCGATGACCCAAACCTGCTCTCTCTGCCTTGACGCTTCCCTGACCTCTGAATCGACATGCAAAAGGGGTTGGTGAAAACCCTAACTCTAATTATCTCTAACCTAGCTTCTAGGTTGATAAGAAGCTAAGAACGAGATAATAGAGAGAGAGGGTGATGGAGTAGGGGCTAGTGGAGCTGTTGGTGATGACAGGAGAGGTGATGGCTACGTAAAGACATGGAAGAAGGAGGTGGAGGTATGGTCGATGGGGTTTTCTAGATGGAAGTATCGGGGGGAGAAAGAGAAGATGGAAGGAAAGAATGAGGTTAGCTCGAGTGGGGGTATAGGGTTAGGCGGTTTCTTGTGAGGCGGGGTGCATCGATGCTTGATGGGGAAGGCTGCGGCGGCGTAGGATTTCGGCGAGGAAGATCCCCTAAGCCGGGCTGAAGGCGAATGAGGTGATTGGTGTGGAGGCGGAAGTATCAAGACTTGATGTGAACGATGAAGCGACCGTAGGATGTATCTGAAACGATACGAACGGCTTGGGATGAACGGGTTCGGATCGGGTCATGGGTAGCTCTAGCCCATGTCTTCCTTGTTGGGTTGCTGGCGGTTCGCGCGGGGCTTTGGCTCTGCTCCATAGATGCTTGACTCAATTCTTCGCTCTTTGGCTCTTCGGTTTCTCAGGAGCTTTATTTATTACCTAAAAACACAAAATTAATTAATACAAATATTTATTCTTGAAAACAAAGAAAACACGAGAACGGGATAATATCGATTTCTAAGAGCAAAAGATGAGTAAAATGCCAATAAAAAGGTGTATAAATATGCACTATTTAGCACTCATCAAATACCCCCAAACCTGAATTTTACTTGTCCTCAAGTGAAGCAGAAAATAAGAAATCCTAACTATACCTGCCGCAGTCTCTCGAATGCATTTAGCGTATGCACTAAGCCTTTAAACCCTTAGGTGTCCCTAGTGGACGAGTTGTAGTCTCGTGAGGGTTTACCGAGAGGTGTACCCACAAAACCTTCTCCAACCGAAAAGAGTGTAAAAGAGCTCAAGCCTCCAAGAAGCTATGAGGACATAGAGTTTACTGCACGTACTAGTAACAAGAAGTTGGAACTACTCAAAAGAACGCATTCTCATCCTTAAGTCTTTGAGCGAGAAGTAACCATACCATATGAAAGAATTGGATTCGATTGTGATCATAAGTCTCAACTTCGCCTCACCATTAGGGTTTTATGATGATTGCACTCAAAAAGATCGCTTTTAGTCTCTCATGTGTGCAGGCGGGAATAAGAGAAATCTTGCACACGTTGTAGGTAAGAAGGATAACCTTCGAAATAAAATCGGAGACTCCACAAGAGTGTGGACAAAAAGAATCTTTTTACGATGATCTCTAAGAAAGGAAATCAACCATTAGCAAGGGGTGGGAGTACTCACTCACTTCTCACCCGATCGGCAATTAATATCACTCTCTCATAAGAACCATAGAAACGTCTTTCAATCTTCGGTCTTCGGTCTTCAAATGTTGATGACGAACTTCTAATCTTCACAAATCTTGACAATTTTTAACTTTTCTACTCAAATTCTTTGTTGTTTGGATTTTTCTTCTTAAATTCTTCTTTACCATGGTATTAAAACTAAAAATAAACTACAATATTTTTTTGATTTTTGATTTTTTTGATTTTTTTTTTTTTATTTTTTGTGATTTTTTTACTGATATACATTACAATTGAAAATAAAAATACAAATAATGAAACAACTAACTCCATGGACAAAGGACTTTATCACTCAATTTTTCCATAACTTGTATTGTCTTGATTTTATAAATTTTATTAATTCTCATCTTATTTTCTTTTCTTTGTTGTATGTAAACCTTGGACTATATCAATTTTTCTTCAATATTACGATGATGCTCGCTTCTTTGACGATGATGTGTTTCTATGGGTCTTGCTGATTGAGAGAGAGAGTGATGCTAATTGCAAATCGATATTTAGAAGGAGTTTTCATCTTTAGACGTCACCCTCATGATTGACGGAATTAGCACTCAAGAGATCAAAAGTAGTCTTTGAAAGTGGTGCGAAGTTGGGTAGCTCACCATTCCTACCGGAATTGACGTACGGTGACACACACTCTAAAAGATTTTCTAGAAAGTCACAAAGAGTGAAGGTGGGTACCTCGCTTGATGTAAAATGGGTAGTCTCCACTATGGTTGATCACAATTCTACTCTAGAATATCTAAACGGCACCTAATTAGCCCTCAGGGTATGGTTAAATCCAGGCTTTAACGCTCTAATCAACTAAGGAACCCGATTGCGTTCTCCAAGTACTTCCAAGTTCTTGTTATTTCGGTCCAGACTCTCTATGTAAACATAGCTAAAAGCATGTTAGTGACTCTAAAATCTCTAAAAGTTGGTGGTTTTTATGCAAATTTTTGAGTTTTTTTTTTTTTTTTTTTTTTTGATAAAAGAAGTAAAACAAAAGACTAAAAACTCTATATGCAAATCACACCCCCAAACCTAGACCAAACATTGTCTCGTGTGTTAACGAGATAATAAGAATTTAAATATTCACATACCAAGAGAACTATGTTGAGAGGAGAAAAGGAAGAGATTATCGGATGTACAAGGGTGTTGCCAAACCATAGAAAGATGAATGCTTTGAAAGCAAACAATCACGAGCGCAAGACAAAAAGGTTGGTTAGCACACATCAAAATTATGCAAAAAGAAAAAGAAAAGGGAAAGATGATGGATGTTTAGTCCAAAAGTATGTACACAAGTGAACTAGATCAGTCCACATAGATGGGGTCTTCAAGTCAACGGTCTCAACCACGGTGGAAGATGCTCGAGAAATGGTTTGAGTCTTTGACCATTGACTTTGAAGATGTTCTTGTTCTTTGGGTTTTCAATTTCTGACTCCATGGGGAAAAGCTGATGCGTACCACGTATGGTCGGACAACGGGAGCGTAGCTTTCCCGAAACAAATGCAATCTAGTGTTGTACAATAAAACTTTCGTCTGGGGTGAAAGATTTGCGCGAGAATACGCTTGTCGTGAGAAACACCTTCATTCATGTTTATGCGTTTTTGCACTATCATATGCATCATTTCTCAACTCCTTAACTCGGTGAGTTGAAGTTTTCTACGGGTACCCGAGCTTTATCAAGATCAAAATTCAACTTTTTCATGATTGGTATGCACGGTGTTCTTTCAGCGGGTAAATGGCATGCTTTCCGTACACAGAATGCAGTAAGGAGACATCCCAATGGGAGTCTTGTATGCGATCCTATAGGCCCATAAAGCATCATTTTAAGCGCAAGACCAATCTTTCCTGAAGGATTGACGGTCTTCTCAAGAATATGCTTAATTTCCCTATTAGACACTTCCACTTGGCCACTGGTTTGAGGATGGTAAGGTGTTGCGACCTTGTGAGTGATTCCATACTTGCCCACTAATGAATCAAAGGGTCTATTGCAAAAATGACTACCTCCATCACTGATTATTGCCCTAGGGGTTCCAAAACGGGAGAAAATGTTCTCCTTAAGAAAGGAAAGAACAACTTTATGGTCGTTGGTTTTGGATGCAATGGCCTCTACCCACTTAGAGACATAATCGACTTGACAAGAATGTATAAGTTACCTTGAATTCGGAAATGGACCCATGAAATCAATGCCCCAAACATCAAACAGCTCAACAATCAATATGGGTTGTAAAGGCATCATGTTTCTCTAGATATACTTCTAATTTACGCATCGGTCACAAGCAACACAAAATGCATGGCGATCCTTAAACGAGTGTTGGCAAATAGAAACCGCTTTGCAAGATCTTTGCGGCGATTTTCTTGGCACTAAAGTGGCCTCCACATGCATGGTCATGACGAAAGAGATGCGTCCCTTTGTTCGGGGGTGGGGACATCTCCTAATGATTTGGTCTTGGCGGTACTTAAACAAATATGGGTCATCCCAAAGGAAATGTTTGCTTGACCAAGAACTTAGCTTCGGTCTTGTTTAGACCAATGCAAGGGCATTCTACCTGTAGCAAGGTAGTTCACAATATCGACAAACCAAGGCATCTCGGACACAAGCATCAATTGCTCATCGGGGAATGATTCCCCTAATCAACCAGACTCATCGAGACGATTCAACATTGACCAGACAAATGATCGGCAACAAAATTCTCGGACCCTTTCTTATCTCGAATTTCGAGGTTGAACTCTTGTAGCAAGAGTATCCATCGAATTAGACGAGCCTTAGCATCTTTCTTAGACAAAAGATATCTTAATGCAGCATGATCAGAATAAATGATGACCTTAGACCCTATCAAATAAGATCTAAACTTGTCTAATGCAAACACAACAGCTAGCAACTCCTTCTCAGTGGTGGAATAATTCAATTGAGCATCATTAAGTGTTTTACTAGCATAGTAGATCACATAAGGGAGTTTGTCTACTCGTTGGCCCAAAACAGCTCCATCTGACATAGTCGGACGCATCGCACATAATCTCAAATGGTAATGACCAATCGGGGGTCGACTATAGGGCGGATGTAAGGAGAGCCTTGATTGCTCCCATGCTTCCTTACAAGCATCATAAAAGACAAATGCAGACATCTTTCGCAAGAAGATTGCACAAAGGTCGTGAAATTTTACTAAAGTCTTTGATGAATAGACGGTAAAAACCACATGGCACAGAAATGATCGATGTCCCTCACGGAACGAGGTTGAGGCAATTGTTGAATGAGATCTACCTTGGCTTTGTCTACTTCTATGCCTTTTAGAGATGATATGCCCTAGAACAATGCTGAATTAACCATAAAATGGCATTTCCCCAATTCAAGACAAACTCTTCTCCTTACACCTAACTAGCACACATGTGAGGTGATGCAAACACTCATCAAATGAAGATCCAAACGGAAAAATCATCCATAAAAATCTCAAAAACTTATCTACCATGTCGGAAAAAATGCTCATCATGCAACGTTGAAAAGTAGCGGGTGCATTGCACGGCCCAAAGGCATCTGACGATAAGCAAATGTTCCATAAGGACATGTAAATGTGGTCTTTTGTTGGTCTTGGTCTTATGTGAATTTGGTTGTAACGAGAATAGCCATCTAAGAAGCGGTAGTACTTATGTTTGGCTAACCTTTCCGGCATTTGGTCGATGAAGGAAGGGAAAATGGTCTTTCTTGGTTCTGTGTTCGATTTTCTATAATCAATACATACTTTAAGCCACCCGGTGGTCACACGGGTGGGAAGGACCCTCATTCATCTCGTTTTGAACCAGTAATGCCGGACTTCTTGGGTACTACGAATAGGGTGACCACCGCTGCTATCGGGGACGAGGTAAATGATACCCGCGTCAAGCGGTTTGAGAATCTCACCTTGACAACATCTCTCATGTTGGGGTTAAGTCTCCTTTGCATTTCCCTAGATGGTTTAGTGTTCTCCTCAAGGTTTATGTGATGCATGCAAATTGTGGGACTTATACCCTTAAGATCGGAGATGGTCCAACCTAAGGCTCCTTTATGTTCTTTAAGTACTTCTAAAAGTTGACTTTCTTGTTCCGTGTCTAAACATGATGCGATAATCACGGGTAAAGTCTCGGGAAGGACCTAAGAATGCATACTTCAAAGTATCGGGTAAAGGTTTCAAATCAAGCTTAGGTGGTGTCTCAAGAGGTGGGGAAGATTTGGTATCGAGAGAGTGGAAGTGGTTCCCACGCATTCGCCATTTAGCAATATCCATGGGTGGGACCGATTCAAGCAAAGAGTTAATTTCACCAATGTACTTAGACTCGAAGAAATCTAAGTCAAAGTTATCTAAACATGCTTGCAAATGGTCCATTGACAAAATGTCGGGCAAAGAGTCTTGGATCAGACTCTCGATCATGTTAATCTCATGCAAATCGGTATCATCACAATCAATGGGTTGTTGACTAGTGTTAAAAACATTCAGCTCTACGGTCATGTTACCAAAAGACAATTTCAACACTCCATTACGACAGATTTGATGATAGCATTGGACGTCGCCGGAAAGGACGTCCTAAAATCACACGGGGATGTGATTACTTGGGTTTTTGCACGGGTTGAGTGTCTAAGACGATGAAGTCTACGGGAAAGAAAAATTTATCAACCTTGATTAACACATCTTCAACAATACCACGGGGATTCTCACGGATCATCGTCCGCTAAGCGTAGCGTAACGGGTGTGGGCTTGACTCTAAGGCCCAATTGCACATACGCGAGTATGGCAATAGATTCACACTGGCTCCTAAGTCGAAAGTAACGCCTTTTCGACCACATGGTCACCTTTGGTGCATGTAATCGTTGGACTACGGGTCTCTAAACTTAGTTGGAATCTTGTTTTGGATTATGGAGCTCACTTGCTCGGTGAGAAAGGCACGCTTATGCACATGAAGCTTTCGCTTTTGAGTGCACAAGTCCTTCAAAAACTTAGCATAGGTGGGTATTTGTCTAATTGCTTCGAGAAATGGAATGTTTATGTTAACTCTCTTGAACATTTCCAAAATCTCGTTGTATTAGTTACCCCATACATTTGCACCAACCGTTGTGGGAATGGAGCAACGGGTACATGACTTAGCAAAGGAACATCTACATCGGTAGGACTCTTGGTTTTATCAACAAGCTCGAGATTCTTTCTCTCTGAGTAGATGTTTTCATCGGTGTTGTGTGTACTGGTGAGTCTGATGTAGACTCACTTGATGGTGGTACTCCTACATGGTTCTCAACAATTCTACCACTACGGAGAGTGGTGATAGCATTTGCCTGGCTATGTGAAGGTTCATTGCAGGTAGAGGAGCCTGCTTGAAACACATTCTTTGGATTTTGTAGGGGTTGACTAGGAAATTTCCCTTTTTCTCTCTCATTCAATGCATCACAGATTTGACCAATCTTAAGATCTAGGTTGGTGAGACGTTGGTCGGTGGTTTTGCGAAGTTCAGCAAGATGTTGGTCGGTAGTTTTCTCAAGTTTTGAAAGACCTTGGGTTAACAGAACGACACAGTCTTCCAAGCTAGTCTTTTTCTCCACAGGGTACTGAGGGGGTGGTTGTTCTTGGGGGTTTCTAGGATATGAGTATCCTTGGTTGTTATGTGTTGGTCCCCGTTGTACAGGTCCCTTGGACCATGAGAAGTTAGGGTGATTCCTCCACCCTGGGTTGTAGGTTTGAGAATTAGGGTTGTTCTCTTTCCTATGGTATAATGCATTGGCTTGCTCGGTTTGGGACTCTTGAAATGCATGTAGATGCGGGCATTTGTCCACTAAGTGGTCGAACTATGGCATGCGGCACAAGTGGCCATAGCAATTTGGTCACGGAGAGTAGGGGCATTAGATTTTAATTTCTTTTCCAACTCCGGCTCTTCTATCTTAGGGCCATAGCATGTGCCATTTTTCCCCTTCCCTCAAAGTCGAGACTCGATTCTATGAACATTGTTTGTAGGGTAGTCCGTTTGGTTCTCGGATGGACTCCTTTGTTGAGTCTTTCAGCGACTTCGATCAAGAAAGACCAATAGTCATCGGCACTCTTCTCAATAAATGCACCATTGCACATTGACTGACTGTGGTTCGGGTTCTAACATCTAGACCCTCATACAAGATTTGCACGAGTCTCCATTTTTCAAAACCATGTGTGGACATTGGAGTAGTAATTCATTGAATCTCTCCAAGTATCTTGCTAGAGTTTCATCTTCTAATTGCACAAAACCATTTAGACTTTGGCGAATTGCTTGAGTCTTATGGTTTGGGAAAACTTTTGAAAAACTCCTTTGTGAGGTCATCCCAGGTTCTAATGGTGTGGTTGTAGAGCATGTAGCCAAGACTTGGCTTTGTCTTTCGAGAGAAAAAGCAGTCTCAATTTGAGGGACTCCTCGACATTTGGTTAAAACGCGAGTCCCACAAATATCCTCAAAGTCTCTCACGTGATGGTAGGGTTCTCATCATTGACCCCTCTAAACACGGGTAGCATATGAATGGTGCTTGCTTTCGGTTCAAAGCGCCCCAACCTTCGGTTGTGAGAATGATGCAAGAGGGTGGGTTGCCCTAGTTGGGTACATGTAGTCCTTGAGACTCGGGGTTGGTTAATTCCTCACCCATGGTTTCCCGATTCGGATGGGCTCTCGATGGAATTGGGCTTTGTTGAAGAACCGGGTATGCTAACGATTTCGTCCGGCGGATTCTAACTAATCGATTTGTTTGGTCTCTAAAAGACACAATCATAGCCTAGTACGCGCCTCTAGCATGTTAACAAGCTCTCAATCTCAACACGGGGAAAGCAAAGACTCAAAATGACCCACCAAAACAAGATTCAAGCCCATAGGATAGCTTTCTCGAAGTTGTGAAGCCCAGCGAGAATAGGTTAATCTCAGCCCAAAGGTGTAGGTTTGATTGTTGCACGGCCCGGGTTGGGTTGAGAAATATATAGCCCAGTTGTTGTGGTGTTGGGCTCGGTTTTGTGCAAGCCCGAAGTGGGTTTAGCTTAAACAGCTCAGTTGATGTGTAAACAGCCCAGTAGTTTGCCAGAAGGTTGGAAGATTGCCAGGCCGGTGGTTGTTGATCAAGTGGTTGCCAATTTAGTAGCCCGATATGACTCCGGTGATGGGTTAGCAAATCAGCACAGTCTAAAGCAAGGTTTCAACACAGCTCTGGTATTGCACAGATTGCAAATGAGCACAGAGACAAAATGTCAGTAATCAAGAATGGGTAAGTGGCACATCAAAGAGCTCAACTCAATTTGTGAAAGCACTCGGGCAAAGAAGAAATTTTTGTGATGTGCACGAGGTTATTGGATGTGCCCACTCAATGGTGCAACATGTGCCAGGGTTTGTGTTGTTGAAAAACAAGATGATCTGCTAATGCTACTCAAACTCAGAAGCACAACAGAATGCAACTTGCAGAAGCTATCACAACCAATTGTCAAAGAACAAGCACAACAGAATGTAAAAAACTAGCAGGGTATCAATACTTCACAGCATGCACAAGTTAAGCAGCACATGAATAAAGCTAGCATTTACAACATGCTCAGGGCGTATTCACAGAATAAGGCTAGCATACAATATGGCGAGGTATCAACTATCTCAGTTGACCTCAATTTGATTTTCAGACTTGGTTATTCAGTTCAAGCCTCACAGCTACAGGGAGCTGAGGTTTCAACACTGGTGGTTACAGGTTTCAAATGCTCAGATGCTCAGTTGCTGGGGGGTACGATGGGTTGCAGTGAAGCTCGGGGTAGATGGGCTATGCTCGAGGCTATGGCTTCTCGGCTAGCAAGATTGCGGGGGGCTTATTCAACGAGTTCTCACGATTCAAAATCAACCAAGAGAAAAAGTCTGCAAATGGCATGCTCACTGGTTTCGGTTACAACTAACTTGGGTTTCCAAGTTGTGGATAGCTGACTTGTTCGGCTTACGGGGCTTGCGGTGCAAGCACGGATGCACAAGAATATGCTCGAGGCAATACAAGGTTCACTCAAGGTGAACAAATCAAGCATATTATAATTTTCATTCATTCATGCAAGGTTAGAGATACATTACTACCAGTGCAAATACGGGGTTTAGGCAATTCCACCTTTGGATTTGTTTGCTCCCTCCTCCTCTTTGGTTGCACGACTTATTTTTTATCACTCAAGAGTTCTAATTTAGTTCTCAATATTGTACAAGTACGGCAAGAAAGCAAAAGTGAAGAAAAGATGGGTTATAACAAGCAACAAGTTTCAACCAAAAGATGACAAGTTGAATTATAGAGAGACAATGATGCTAAAGTATACGAGTGTAAACTACGAGATGCTAATGTAAGCTAAAACGGTGATGCAAATCTACACATGGGCTTACCGAGTTCAAACAAATCTAACAATTTACGGTTGAAACTTCACTACAACTGAGAGAAACAACAAGTTACTAAGATGCAAAAATATACAGGTTTAAGCTAAGTTATACTAACACAGCTGATAACAGGGGAAGTTTAACACATATATACAAAGTAAAATGAAAACAGTGAAGTAAAGCAGTAAAGATCAAACAGCACACTACCAGTTCCCCGGCAACGGCGCCAAAAACTTGGTAGGGCTTTGAATGTGTTTCTATTTAGTCCTACAATTTATACCGCAAGTGCACGATGTCTAGATTTATAGGCAGTGGCAAATACGGGTCATTCCCACAGAGAACTAGAGTGCGTAAGATGATCCAAGGCTTCTCTTAACTGATTTCAGGCAAGGTAAAGATATTTTGATTTGTTGTGTGTCGATCTGACAAATTTGAGTAGTTACGTGATTGTAAACTAAGGTAATGACAAGCAAAACTGTTGTAACTGATGAATTGAGGGCACTAGGGTGATTGAATTTACCTCCTAAACCTATACTAAGGTAATACACACAAGTTCTAGTCTTACACTACCCTTGGAAGTATTATATGGAAATTTTGCTAATTGCTTTCACTAATCAGCTCCTAGTATAGAGTGTGTTTTGACAGTACACTCTATCACAAACTCATTTGTTCAACAATTAGTTAATAATCCTAATGCATTACACAATAATAAGAACTGAAACTTGATAGTGAATTAACTTTTTATAGACATAAGTGGTTTCATCTACACCCTAGTAGAGTGTTTAGAACATGATGCAGAGAATAAAAGCAATTTCAAATAAAAATTACAGAACTGAAACTATGAACCCTAAAATTCACTAGTTTTCTCTTTCATCTCAAATATCAATTTATACTCTCAAAATACTCAAAAATAACCAATAATCGATGACCCAAACTGCTACGATGCGCCATGTCTTTCCTATGACCTCTCGAATCGACATGCAATAGGGGTTTGGTGAAAACCCTAACCCTAATTATCTCTAACCTAGCTTCTAGGTTGATAAGAAGCTAAGAACGAGATAATCGAGAGATAGGGTGATGGAGTAGGAGCTAGTAGTGATGGTGTTGACGGGAGAGGCGATGATGGAGGTGGTGATGGCTGCTTTGAGGGTATGGAAGGGGAAAGTGAAGACATGGGTTTGCGAGAGGGGGTGGTCGAGAGAGGAAAGAGAAGATGGAAGGGAAATGGGTTTGCTCGAGTGGGGGTATAGGGATAGGCGATTTTCTGTGTGGCGGGACAGCGATGATCGATGAGGAAGGCTGCGGCGGCGTAGGATCTCGGCGAGGAAGATCTCGAAGTGAAGGCGAATGAGGCGATTCGGTGTGGAGCGGAAGTATCAAGACTTGATGTGCACGATGAAGCGGCCGTAGGATGTATCTAGACGCGATCCCCGAGCGGCTTGGGATGAACGGGTTCGGATCCGGGTCATGGGTAGCTCTAGCCCATGTCTTCTTTGTTGGGTTGCAAGCGATTCGCACGCGGGCTTTGGCTCTGCTCCATAGATGCTTGACTCCAATTCTTCTCGCTCTTTTGGCTCTCAGATTCTCAGGAGCTTTATTTATTACCTAAAAACACAAAATTAATTAATACAAATATTTATTCTTGAAAACAAAGAAAACACGGAATTTGGGATAATATCGATTTTCTGAGTAAAAGCAATAAAAAGGTGTATAAATATGCAAAAGATGAGTAAAAACTTTGTGTCCCAATGATAAAAGGTGTATAAATATGACTAAAAGACTATTTAGCATCTCGTGATACTGTATCCTGATCTTGGTTTTTTTTTTTTGTTTTTGATTCTCTCAAGATAGAGAAATCCCAAAGTGCTCTTCGTCTCGAGACTTTGTGAAAGATAGATCTACGAATTGATCTTTTGAAGATTGTTCTTGAGAGGTGGTTAAGAATCTAGGTTGCTCTTCGGGAATCGTAAGTTTCAGATATTTTAGGTTTTCTAGCTTTTTCTATTGCAAACAGATTTCCTGACCTTGATCTTTGATCAAAACGGAAATCAAATAGGCTTACATGTTAGAGCCAGATTGGTATTATAAGTCTTCACTTCGGCCAAAGCAACTAGTAGGATGTAAATAATGCCAGCTAAGTGAATCGATTGCGTAAAGCCTTGCGAGGTTCAAGATATGTGAGGAGCACGAATGTAACTAATCTCTTGGAGGGTGTATTCAGTCTCAACTATATTCCAGTCCGAAGTATGATAGTAGGCTAGTGAATGTAGCCGCTTGATACAGTTTGGTGTTCAAATTTGTACGAGGTCCTAGGGTTTTTCTACTATTTTGGTTTCCTCGTTAACAAAACTTCTGGTGTCTTATGTTTTTACTTTTCCTCGTTATATTGTTTATCTTATAATTGGATTTACACAAGTTGTACGTATTCAGTCTTAGTAGATATGTCCATATAATTATGATCAATTACGAGACTCGTCCCTGTAGAATTCGTATCTTGAGAGATAGATGACAAGTTTAATTACTTGGCAGAATTCCGATTGGATTATTTGCATACGACTAGATTTAACTTGAATATTGATTTTTGAGATCGTCCAAGTACTCTTCTTAACAATCAGGTTTACGAACTCTTTTCTATACATACTTATTAAGAAGAGGTTTGGGATATAAACTCCATATACATATTGTCAAGGATCATTCAGTTGGTCTACTCACAATTTTATTAGGTTTTGTCGATACAGGTTTCGAAAGAAAAAGTTGGTGGTGTGCCTGGTATCCCTGTATTTTCAATTGGTATAAGAGCAGGCAAACACTGTTAGACCTAATAAGTATGTGTTTGAAGCGATCTGTATTTTGGACAGGAGTGTAGTCTCTATTAACGTACCACGAGCCTTCAATGGCACAAATTACTTATGGTGGAAAACTGTTATGCGTTCCTTCTTACAAGCTCGTGACTTTCAGACACATGGGTTCTTGTTGTAAGAGGATAAAAACTCTAATGGGCAAAGAAAGAGTTAATGTTGTTCCTAAAGGTATAAAGGCATATAGCGATATTGACATCAGTGCTGCTAAACACAACTCTGATAGATTGAATGTTACTATCCGCACCATAAGCCAAGATATTCAACTTCATGTGTCTGCGTCCACTAAATCAAAATATTCTTGGGATATCTTAGAAACCGTATTTGAAAGGAATTCCTAAGAAAAGAAAGCACGACTTTGAAACCTAACTTCTGAATGGGAAAACATTTGTATGGCTGAAGTCTTGCTTCCTTTTCTGTAGAATTACTTTTAATCACAAATTGTCAGAAATAATGAACGCTTGTCATTTATTAGGAAAGACTATTCATGAACGGGATATTGTGATGAAAATTCTAAGATCTTTAGCATATCGATACGAGTCTAAAAAACAAGCCATTACTGAAGGAAACGATCTTACTATATTTTCCAGAAGCACCCTTGTTGGGAAGTTAAAGATCATTGACCATGAACCACAAGTTAAAGCTGATAAAAATATTACATTCAAATCACTTTAAAACACTAACGTACTTGATAAAAATGACATTGTTGGCAGCTTTGATAAAGATCTTGTTCACAAATTTCCAGATGAAGATCTTGAAAATTCGTTTTCTCTTATTACAAGAAATTTTAGAGATCTTCTCAAGAAGAAAAATAAACAGTTCTCAAGAAAATGTTTGTCATCATCATCCAAACCAAATGATCGTGTTCCCTCTAAAAAGGTGGATGACGAAAGTGATGATGAGTATATTCCACAGTGCTTTAAACGTAGAGGTTTCGGTTACTTTGTATGTCAAAGAAAACACATTGGCAGCAAGGGTCTTCCTGCAAATCTTAATGAAATTACTGATCATTATGATTGAGAAGAAGAAAATTTTTCAATCTTAGCAATTTTATATAAAACAGCTAATCCTGACGATAGTAGTGATACTTTCATTGATTTTGACAAGTTGTTTGAAGATCCCTTATCCATATCTTTTGAGAATGTAATAGAGTTTATCTCATTGATGAATACCCTATCTCAAGTATGTTTCTCAGCTTAATCATAAGGGTTCCAAAACCCCTTCTCAATCGAACATGTCCTTACTATACTACTGAAGGTCTAGAACTCATATAGTGTTTCAAGTACAATCAGAAAGTAAGGTATGTCAATAAACTGCAATAAAGGGCTAGTCGTTTGACAAATGTGCTCAAATTCTTCCTGAAACCAAACTTGGATAATTAAGGTATGTAACTATGTTTTTCCTTCTTCTCTCAAAACTGTGATTGTCTCCATGGAAAAAGATAAATCAAAAGGAAAGAAAAGATTAAGATCTAAACGATCAGTTAAAATGGAAATTGACAAACCCATGCAGGAATTAAGTTGTGAGCCTACTGTTGCTCAACCCAACACAAAATAATTCCGTTGAAAATGTGTCTTCTTGTCTCATGTGCCCGAAAAGAGCCAAGAACTGTGCACCTCGAAGGTATTTGGGAAAAACTCTTTAGTTTGTGTTTTGAATTTATTACTTGAATTTTCATTCTGTTTCACACACTCAGGGATAATATTTCTTCAATTTATTAATGCTATTACAAAAAATGAGAATAAAAATAGTTCATGTTGATCCTTGCTCCTTTGAATCTTGTCCAGTCTTATGGTTTTTGACTTGGTTAATTAATTATAAATGGTCAGTTTATTCTCATCCGCAAGGAAACTGATTGGTTGATTATCCGAAGAATTTTATCTCTTGAAACTATTACTTACGCTCACTTCACTCTATTTTTCAAGTAATAATTGTAAAGACTTACCCATGTACAAACTTTAAGAAAGGGTAAACTTTTATTTTACCTTTTAGTTTGGTATTTGGTTCTTGAACGTATTTCTTTCTTAAGAAGTCGGCCAACTCCTGAATTCAGTGGTTGTTAGTCTTCCTTTTTAATAATTCACTATTTTTGGAATCCTTCCATAAACCAAAGTGTCCTGAAGATCTATATATTTGTGTTTTACACGAATTACACACTCAAAATTTCTGAGCTATGGTATCGTCAAGTATGATATCTTCTGGTGAAATCTCTATTCCTATAGTTGTTGATTCAACAATGAAAAGTGTGAATTCCTATCCCAAGGAGAAGGATTCACTTTTTAAGAAGAAAAGGAAAAATATGAAGAAACCTAGAGCAAACTGCTCAAATCAACAATGGTTTGCTAATATTCTTCAAGAGCTTAAGAAGACAAAGATGGAAGTTCAAATACTACTATTCATAAACCTTATGTTCCATTGTAAACTGACGATGAAGAGTTCGGTGATGATAAAGCATTTTTCAAAGATGTTTTTACTAGTTAACTCCTTGTAGGAATTTTATTCTTATTATTTAAGGAGGAACACTCGCTTTTGGAGTAGCTCTTACAATTACTATCGTCTTGAATGTTTAAAGTTTATTTAATTAGATTTTATTTTGGAAAATGACCGACAATACCTAATCTTCATTGCTTTGTTCTTTGCTATTAGTTTCCAGTGATTAGAACATATATCTCAAATTTTCTCATAGGTTAAGTTCTGCAAAAGAGGAGTAAACTATTTATAGAATGACAATATTGATTTCCCTAGGATTACACTTTTGTGAATATACTGCTACAGGATTCCGTAAGATGTTCTCTAGGAATCTACTTACTTCACTGATTGTGCATAACCGCCAGGATATAAGTGGTGAACTTTAATCTCTACGTTCGTACATGGCTAGAGAAGTTATAGTTCTTATGTTGAGTCATATCACACTAATTGTTTCTTGTTCGTAACTAGAGTAGAAAATAGTTTCTGCGATGATTGATTATATTTTCTCACGAAAATCTTGTATCTTAGTGCCTCTAACATTAAGATTGCTATTTTGACTTCTTTATTAGTAACTGGCGAGAAGAAAGAAAAATGTTGGGATACTTATTTATTTTGTTCGCAATTGGTGTAAATTTGTATGTACAAGGAAAATCCTTCTCTTGTGATTATAGTTAAGGTCGCTCATGTTTTTTTTTTTCGGGAATGACATCAAATGGTGGAGAGTTCTTTTGAACTTGTGCTTAATGGTAATATCATTGTGGGGAGATCGGATGTGGAATTGTAAGAGATTCTTCCCTTGACGCGAAATCGTCTAAACTAAATGTTGGTATGTGTTCTCTAGTCTCGAATACTCTTTAGATTAATTCGGTACTGAACTAGAGCTACAAAATTAGCATACAATGTATACAACCTGTGTTATATCCAGACATTGACAGTAGTTCTAAACTCTCATTTAATCACTGAAGCATCCTTAGAAGACAACAATGATAATCTTACACATACCACTAGCTTCAAGTAATTTTCAAGTGATTAATCGATCAATACGAAACTTCCCAAGTTAACATAAAATGATTGTCTCACACAAATCATGTAAGATGTTCAAGGTAATTTTCACATGATCATCTTGACTTAATATTTAGTTCACAAATAAATTGTTTCCAACTAAACTCATCAAGTAGATGATGAACTTAGCTAAATCTAAAAGCTTCCAACATGTATTTCGTGAAATATATAAGCGAGATAAACTTGGCTCGAAATTTCAAATGTATATAATGTAAAAGTCTATATAGCTATACGACTTAGTCTCTTTATAAGATAGAATATAAGAGACTTCTGAGTGATAAATAAGTTTTAGTCTCCACATTGCTTTTGTTGATGAAGTTCCTCCAAGCTCTTTAGTAGATATTTTTCTTGAATTGGTGAACGTCGTGAAGTATAAAGCTCAACTACACACTTTTATCCTAATCCGAGACATAGATATAAGTAGACTATAAATCAAGTATATAGTTTTGATCAACTAAACTTGACAAAAAAGCTTGACATAGCAACGCTTGCTAGTTCGACCGAGCAGTGCTCTAACAAGTTTTACCTATTTTTCAAAAGAAGTAAGTATCGACTAAGGGGGAGAACATATCACCGTAGTATTGCTTCAAAGTTGTGGTGCAATTGAATGAGGAAGGTAACAATACTATGTTTGTGTATAACAACCGATGAGTAGAGTGTGATTAGATCATTATAACAAATCTCTTTTTGAGTATTCTCATAAGTTTTTATCGCGACGGATCTTCAACAACAAATGCGTTAACCGAACACATGCAGAACCATAGAAGAACGTGAAGTACGAAGAATTCAAGACGTTTGTTAAAGAACCAAGGAAATCAAACATAGTGGATTGAGCAGAAAAGTTTATTTATTTTGAATCCATGTGTATTGAATAGTTTTGTCACTAAAATTGACAAAGGGGGAGACTGTTACAGCAATGCTCGGTTGAACCCACAAGTTTTGCTATCTCAAGCTTGTTGTCAATGTTAGATGATCAAAATTATATCTTTATTTCTAGTCTACTAAGTCAAGCCTTGGATTATGTTAGAATTTGGTAGTTAAGTATCACACATCACCCTCGAAGGCTAAAGATCGACGAAGACATTTGGAGAACTTCTGTATCAGATATGTGAAGACTGATCTATTTTACTCACTATCTTACCATTTTATCTTTTTTAAGACGACGCCATATGACTTCTAGTAGATAAACAAAGAGGAAATTTCGAGTCAAGCTTGTCTTGCTAAAAATCTCGAAATATGATTCTAGAAAAAATGTTCAACGATCCTTAACAACATTAGTTCTAGACAATTCATTGTGTGAATTAATTTGTGGATCAATTGAAAATTACTCATGCAAATGAGTTTATCACGTGGGAATGTTTCAAACATCATAAGAGACAAATATTGAACAATTGGATATTTATGCTCCAGGTAGATTGGAGAACGAGTTCGCAAACCATAGATATCCGTGTTTCAGAAATACAGGAGGGTTGGCGAACCATTTCAAAAACCGCAAGTTCAGATGGGAAACAATTCACGAACCATTGTGAACTAGTTTATTAAAGTTGGTATTATAGGCTAGCAGTTCACGAACCGTGGTCAACTAAGTTCGGTATCTTATAGGGTTGGCGAACCCGATTCACGAGCCGTTGCACCCTGACTCGTGAACAAGCATAACGGTTCACGAACCGTTGTACCAACTGTCCCAGTAGATTTTAGCAGATGCTCAAAAACTTATTTTAAAAAAAGAATATGTTTAGCATTGCTAGAACTTTCTCCGATACTTTTAAGACTTCATTAATCACTCAAAGATGGGTATCTAAGTAATTTAACTACCCATTTGACACCAGTTATCACCCCACACTAGTTAGGGGCACCACTCGCTATACCTACTCTCTAGTGATGGGGACTGGGGAGGTCAATGCCCTGCACGTTCCAAGATGACAAAACTCTCAAAGAAAAGGCAAAGCCCAGTAACAGATATTATAATTAGTGGGCTAGCAATACTTGGAATGTGAAAAATATTAGCCAGTAGTCACACAGAATAACAAAATGAAAGGTGATGATTTTTTGGCAAGACAGGAAACCAGAGAGAAGAGTTCAACAAAGTCTCTTCCAATTTTGATAAACAAAATAAAAAAACCAATCTCCAAGCACTAGTGATGAGCACAACAAACCAGTATTAGAAGAGGATAAACCTGACAAGAGATATACTGAAATTTCAGGGAGAACACAAACAGGTTATAGTAAGTTTTCTTAATGTAAAGACACAAGTCAGAGATGGAAGGCAGCGAATTCAGAAATACTATGCACAACGCAAAAGTAGAAATAGCTAAAATGAGCTTTACAAGATATCCACAGGAATAGCAGATTTAGAGAACTCAGATACAAAAGCAAGAAACAGATAGTCTAAGAATGAACAAAGAAATGCAAACAAAGCAACAACAGGGAAAGAACAACTGCACTGAAACAGGCTAGATTACTCATTACAGATTCGGAAAGAAACACTACAGTAAAACCGAAAGCTAACAGCGGATGCAGAAGATCAAAAAAAAAGAGCACCTAGGCTCTGACAGCATCATTTTCACCTTAAGTTCTTCAAAAAATAAATCAAACTGCGACTTCTGGGGATATTGAAAGAATCACTATTTTCCTGTTCTGAGTTGTCATGTCGCACTTGAGTTGAGGAGGCCTGACCCTTGAACCACTGATGAGGATGTTCAAGAAGAACCCTTGAACCACTGATGAGCACCACTGTTATTCAGCTGTCAGTCAGATGTTCAGCTAGCATTTTCGATTATTTTTGTTAAGGAACTAACATCATACTGTGTTTCATTCTCATAGCCCTCAAATTTTTCCTCTTGGCCCTCTTTGTCTAGTGGACTGAAAAACTTTAAGCTCTCTTTTTTACTTGTCATGAGAGTAAGCAATTCTATCTTATCATGGTAAGATTAACATGCAATCAATCTTATACTTACTTAGAAAACTAAATCTCATACACAGCAACCGAATAGACCCCGAACCCCAAGTGCAAGCTCCGAAAGGTTAGCAGCAGAAAAAGCTTTCATAGCTTCATTTGAAAGAGGCCCACCACTTTCAAAAACCACTACCCATTAACAAATCAGGTTTAATAAAGCCCACCACCGATCACTAGACTCTCATAATATAACGAACTCATCGACTTCTGTTCAACATTTCTACTAGTACTAGTATTTTCATTTGATGTTGCTGAAGTAAATCTATTCATATCGACATACATTGAAGAAATATCATTTTCAGTCTCAGGAGGACAACAAAACGCAGTATGATGACGCAATTATGGAGGTGGCATATACACAGCATTATTACAGTGACCAAAAGTACCAGACGCTTTATATGCAGGCCACAAAACAGGGAAAGGCTATTATATGCAGGCCATGAAATCTCATACACCGCAACTGAATAGACCCCCAACAAGTGCAAGCTCAGAAAGCTTAGCAGCAGAAAAAGCTTTCTTAGCTTCATTTGAAAGAGGACCACCACTTTCAAAGGCCACTACCCATTAACAAATCAGGTTCAATAAAAGAAGAACTATCCACCACCAATTACTTTACTGTCATAATTCAACGAGCTCATCTATTCCTGTTCAACATTTCTACTAGCACTAGTATTTTCATTTGATGTTGCTGAAGTAAATTTATCCATATCGACATACATTGAAAAAATTTCATCTTCAGTCTAAGTAGGACAACCATCAATACCGACCAACAACAACTAATTCAGTATCAAAACCTGTATCATCTAGTAAACTTAGAATCTCTGAATGTGCTCTTCTATGCCCTAGATTTTTTCTTGGTAGACTGACATATACCACTTATCATTACTAATATCATTACGATGACCAAATTTTGTATTGGGAATGAAACTAATGATGTATGCACAATAAGAAGAAGGAAATGCAATGATGGAGGTGGCATATAGACAGCATTGATAAATACAGGTCTACAGTGACCAAAAAATACCAGGCGCTATATACGCAGGACATAAAACAGGGTAAGGCTATTATTTGGCATCTTCCCCAAGAGCTTCAAAAGCTTTTTCACCTGGAAGCTGACCGTTGATAAATACAAGCAAAGCATTGCCAGATGATGACACTATGAGTTAAGGATACTTTATCAGATGTACCAGGGGCATTCTATGCAGGCCAACAAAGACCTTAATGGTTTAAAATAGTGAATTCTGGCATTCTGTATCCCCAATAAGCTTCAAAAGCTTTTTCTCTTATGAGCTGACTGTTGTCAGAGAACGAGCAAAGTATGGCCAGCTAAAACACTGAGCCTTTTCACTCTGATCTCTCAAGATGCCAGTGATGGGGATACAAACGGTACTGATGGATAAGGAATCAGGCATCAATAATAGTTTCACTCGGTAGTGACTGTTTACAGAGCTAAACAACTGAGCTAGTGTTCGCTACTAGTGACTGTTTACAGAGCTAAACAACTGAGCTAGTGTTCGCTACTTAATAAAGCCTAGATATATATCGATGCCATTGTTATCATCAGACTAAAATGATGCAACTTGAGATCTAACCAAATCAGAGTTAAGCAGGAAAGTTGATACAGTTGTGGAAGTAGGCATACAGTGTGTGAATAACTACAATAAGTGCAAATTCAAGATGTCATAATTCTTATTGCCAACAGAATAATTATTCTAAATCCTGGTTCTAGCCTGAAAGGAACTTTGCTCATTGCTCCTTCACATGGAGATGTAAAAATAGCTTGTCGACGATAAACAATTAGGTTGGTTGCAGTTAATGACACGCAATTATCACAGAGAACTGTACCTATTGACTAACTGTTCTAGTGAAATTTTATATTTGACCGCCATGTATAAATGAAATAAGCCACTACAGTGTACACCATACCCATCTAAGTAAAGTAGAGTCGCTAAAAAAAGGCACAATTCACAAAGCAATATAGCTGAACCCAAAATAGAGAACACTCTCATGAAGTTGGATCACGGATATAAAGAAGCAATAAACGAAAATTTGTATATATATTATTCACTAATACAATGTCAATAACATTTGAGGTTCACACAAAGGTTACTTTTTAATGAAACACCCAAGTCTACAGAATCATATGAATATTACTGCTAAAACTTAATGAAGATTACCATTTTATACGAACGCATTTAGGGATAGCATCCTCCTGTAGCTGCTTCAGAGGTTCAACCGACTCAATTGTTTGCGTATCTTGTTCCCCTAATTCCTTCAGTGAAACAAAGGTGTTCTTGTGAGGGAATATTCGAAGAATCTGCTCCCTAAATTCCATGAGCGTTTTTGGTGTCGAAGCTTTCGTGTCGTAAAAGTTGAAATAGTGCTCACTAATGGAGAAAGTTAAAACACCACCATTCTTCGTAACGGCTACTAATGCGATTTCATCAACCCTTAACTCTTTACTCCATTCAAATGACTGATGTTTGTCTCCCTCTTTCTTGTTTTTCAATAGCCATATGTCAAAATGGTCATCTCCTTCGTCATATATAGGAATATACAGAAACCCATCCAGAACCCCTATCATATGATCACGCAATTTCCAGTCTGGTTTTAAAGGAGGATGTGCAGGATGTTGGCAGAACTTTTCCTCAATCAAATCGAAAGTCACGATCTTATCTACCTCCCTACTAATCCAATAGATAGCTTCATTGGCGAACTTACCATATCCACGTATAATATAACACATAGGGCTGAATTCAGAATTGAACTTTCCAAGGTTTCTCCATCCATTCCCACTGCCTACTGTGTATATGTGAACTTGTACATACTTGGACTCTGACACATAGGTTGCTACAATTTTGTACTCATCTGTAGATGAAACGTAACCAAATCCGTATGACCAATTCATATACTCATCATAATAATCAGAGATGTTTATATGATTCCCAATATCTGGAAGCTCGACATACTCTTTAGTTAAAGGGTTCCATATAAAACCAGGAGAAAGAAATACTAAACCATTGCAAGAACCAACAAGGTTAGTACCCCCAAATGGTTTCGAATTAATCCTTCTAACTTTCTTAATTGGTTTACTTAACTCATGATTCTGATCATCATTATATTCAAAATAGTAATAATCATCCACGGTTAAAGCAAAGAAACCCAACTTACAAGAATCCTCAGCAGCAGCAGAAGGATGATAAAGATGATACAAGTGCTTCTGCCGGAATGATGGATCTTTCGAAACAAGATTTCTCCAATTTCTGCAGACTAATTTGCAATGGAGAACCGATTCACCTGGTACACGACTTATGATCTCCACTGTAATCTCTTCTGGTAGTTTGTTGAAATAATCTATGTCGAAATCCTTAGTAATCTTCATACTTAGAAACAGCAATTTGATTAAAGAAATCAGAAATGGTGATGGAAACAAAATCGGGAGATTTTGTCTGTAGAAAGAAAGAGTTAGGGTTCAAGAAAGAGAATTTTCAGAAGTAATCCATGAAATTCTTAAATCTTTGTACAGAGAAACAGCAATTTGATTCAAGAAATTTTGTTAGGGTTTTGAGAAAGGAGTGGGAAAACTGGGGTTCTGTGTCTGGGGAAGTGGAAAGAGAAGTTTCTCGGAGAGATGTTTGTCATCTTGACATGCGTTGATAAATAACGGTATATTTTGGAGCATTTACCACTCGGTAATTTCCTAACAGAAAGTCTAGATTGACTTCGCAATTTACACCGAGAATTACACACAGACACAGGTGGTGGGTCCCATTTCTACCCGCACCTATCTCGATGCTAAGCCCGCAGAGAATTATCCGTTCGGTCCCCTCTCGAGAGAAATCGAAGTGGAATTTTTAGTCGTCTAGACAAGTTGATTTCCTAACTCTACTTTTGACCCAGGGATATGATGAGTCATGCTGCCAGACCAGAAAAAAAATATCATAAAAGGACGCTACATGCCAAGCTAAGTGGTCTCAAACTAAGTGGTCTGATGGTTCGCATATTTTCTTTCATTAGAAAGATAGGAATTCAAACTCTGTAAATTGCCAAATCAATTCTAATTTGAAGGAGTTGGATGTATTCAAGCGATAACTAGACTGCCTTATGGAAAAGAAAAAATATGAGTCATGCCGTAGTTTTTGGGTCAAATGAGCGTTCTGACTTCTGAGGCAAATTTTTTTTTTACCAGAAAATATTAAGATACCGATCAATAATCTACTACATTTACACTTTCGCCAGTCGAGATACAGAAGATAAGACTTAGATATACTTCGCCGCAGTGTCTCTGTTCCTTGGGGAATGAACATTTCCGATCACTAAATTTATTTAATCGGAATAACATTATGGTTAGTCAATCTAGCTTCTTCAATATATCAGTTATTATGTGTGAATTTGATAACCCAGGCCTAATGTATGTTAGCAAAAGTCAAATGAGATTCGAACCCAGGCCTAATGTATGTTAGCACAAGTCATCAACCATCCTCCCGGCTTCACAATATTGGTAGATTTGTTTATTCTTTTTCTGATCAATATTCACAACCTTTACAAGGGTTGTAAAATTAAAATTTGACTTAAAATTGACTTTCTGTCTAAAACTGGGATTCCAACGAACCTTCCACATTTACATGTCTGCTTATATTTTACATTTACTTTTATAAAAAACTGATAAGGAAAAAAAAGAACACGAAATTGGGGGATAAAAAAACTAATTGGGGGATATGAATTACTTCCCCCAACCAATAGTGTCTGCTAAGGGGTTGTTTTGGGGTGCAAAAATACTAAAATATCCTCCCTTCAAAATAAAAATCAAAAAACAAAATCATATCCCCCATTTCCATCTCCACTTCTTATTAATCTCTTTCAGGGTTAGAGCTTTAAAACCCAAATATTCCCCATTCCCTTTCAAATTCTAAACTCTCCCCACTCTCTTTCAAATTCTCTTCTCCTTCTCTGCCGGCTCCTCACTTTGGAAACGAATTATTTATTTTTTTGATTCGGAAGTGATGAAGATCATGCTGCAAGTGATGAAGACTATGCCGAAATTGATGAAGACCATGCCGGAAACTGGTGTTTGGAATGTTGGTAACTAACATTCAATGCCGTAACTAAGTACCGGCATGCTCAATAGAAATCTATCAATGTCGGTAGTCAAGTGAAAAAAAAATTCAACTTTCTGGATACTTTACATCATGTGCCGGCATAAAAATTAAAGCAACATACTATGCGGGAAACCGGTGCCGGCAAGCTCGATAATTAACTAACTGTTGATCGCTGTCGTATGCGTCAAAAATAATTTCACTTTCCTAAAGTATATGATAAGAAAGAGTTCGTTTCCACAGAGAGGCAATTGTAGTTATTACGTATTCAACTTCTTAAAGTAACCAATTGGGGGATTTTCGATTTTTGAGTAAGCGATAAAATTAAATTAAAAATAAAGTAAAGTGTAGAAATTTATCAATGAGAGAAAGATATTGGTCAAGGAATTCATCTTCAATCTTAGACATGTGATTGCATATATGATTAGAATTACAATTTAATCTCTTTTATTATCAAAAGCCTAGAGAATCAAGAGAGCAAGATAATCTATTAATTTCTAAGTTCATCAACACACACATTAGAGTGTGTATGTGAATTCTACCTAAAGAATAACCTAACGCCTTGCGCTAATTAAGTTCAATTCCTAGGAGCTTTAAGTTTCATAAATAGGCTAATCAAAGCAATTGTCATACATTGCGCATAACAATTCGGACAATGGTCAAACTCTACATATGATTACGAGAGTGTATCACTACAAACCGTAAACATATCATGCTACTTGTATTCAGGGTTATCGCTCGATGAAAAACCCTAAAATAGTTATGGACTAGGATGCAAGTTCAATTAATTGGCCACTTAACTAACCAAACATCTAAGTCCTATCACAATACATCAATCATTTGATTATTAAAACAGTAGAGATTTAAACGATAATCAAGAGAGAAAACTAATACATAACTCAAGCACAAGTTTTAGAAATAGGACAACATCCTTAACCAATAATATAGAATTTAGCTACTCATAGCTATGGAGTTCATCACAAAAATATGAATTGAATAAATAAGAAGATGAACAAAAGCAAACCCTAGTAGCGTAAACAAAAGCGGCTCTCTCCTTAACTTCCAAGAAAAAAAACGTGGTCTAAAAGTTGTAGAAGTCTTTCCTTTAAATAGCTTTGCTTTCCAAAATTAGGTCAAGTCTCAAAGGTCCAATAGATAGAAGTCCACCAAGCCCATATGTGAGAAAAACCCATGTGTAAATATGTCCCAAAGAGGTCGCCGGAAAACTAGTATTATGGCCGGAAATCGGCCGGAATCAGGCACCGGAAACATCTCAGGTGACCAGCAAAGTCCGCCCGGTCACCGGTCAACGAGTCAGCTCGGTTGGGTCAACTGAGTCAGCTCAGTCAGTACCGAGTCAGATGAAGTCATAGCTGTGAATCAGAGTCGACTAAACTGAATGGTTAACTAGTTATGGCCTAAGCCATCTTGCAAGCCATCTTGCCAGGCCAACCCACTGTTGCACATGCCACAATCAATAATGCGCAATTGCGGTGCATCACTCTTCACAGCCATGCATTGTAACCTCAGTTCCACCTGCAACTTCTTCTAAAATCATCTCATACCCATTCTATCCACCATAGCCCATTAACTCCATGGCACCAGTTCCACCTGAACGGCAGCTCTACCAATTCTTGCTCAGTTCCAACTCCATATACCATCTTAAACCATTCACAGCAAGCCTAAGCATTCCGCCACCTGCAATGCTACCCCGTCACCGTCTGAACCAGTTTAAACTACACCTACTGCAGTTCAATGTCACCATGCCCTCTTTGCAACACAACATCACTATCAAAACCACCAAAACCAACAGAAAAAACTTCCATTGGAGTTGCAGCTCATCATTAACCCATTAGCTCATGTTCACTGCAATCAAAACCATCAGCTACACCGTCTTCTCACTCTCAAACCCCAAATCTCAGCTGCAGACACAGCTCCAATATACCATCCAAATGTGACTACAATTATGTCAAATTAACAGCTTCTGCATCTCCACTTTATTGCAGCATAACCTGCAATCTTCTCCTTGAGTCATTCTCCACATCAATCAAACACCACTGCCTGCGACTCAATGTAACTCAGCTCCATATTCCCTGTAACCACCAATCAGTTCTGTGTCCAAAAATGCACTCAAAACATTAATGACAGCACCTGTTTCCAGCCATAACAACCGCAGAACATTAGACTGCCATCGAACTCAACTGCAACACCACTGACCGCGAAGACTCGGGCCCTTGCCATTGGCACTAACAACATCCAAGTTCTCCAGCAGCAACACTCCAGATCTATTGCCTTACCACAATTCCACGGCACTTTCTTGGCTGCGCACACACCGGCAAAACTACGGCTGCTCGTCGAACATAGCATACTCGAGCCATTTCATTTCTTTATAACCTACTCAACTCAATCCCCAGTATATCCGCTGGCAACTGTAATATCGAACAAACACATATGCTCAGCCAAATTCATTATCATTTCCATCTCTTATGGCTTCAACATACCTAGCCAGTGTAATCATACCACCAGCCTTTCAGTCACCACAACAAATAGCACCACTACCTCCTACAACAAACTGCAAATCCCCTTAGTCTTCTCTTCCTTGTCCGAAATCTCTCAAAATCGAACTCAAAACCATAAATCAACGGACCCATCTCCACAATCCAGACTTCATTCTCTGTAACTGCACTCCACCGACTACAACTTTCTCTTGCATTTCAAGCTCAGCTAACCCTCAACTCAGTTGCAAAGCCAGCAACACAAATCCTCTGATATCTCTTTGTTCTTCTCAATTCAACCCATCGAGCCAGCAGCTACAACTATCACCAATACCATCTTCTTTATTGCAGAAGCAACTCCATCTCAGTCATGAACCAACACCACTTCTGTAACTCCTTTTCAATAGCATCAACAACAGCTCATCCTGCAGCTTTACATACTTGAATTGCACCATATCTCGGCCATTAATCTCTAATTGTATCATGGTAGCAGCATCGCCTCTTCCATTTTCTTCTTCCTTGAATTTCATAACCCAGCTTCATTCTTTCTCCCTGTAACATCAATGGAACTCCATTCTTTTCTCTGTTCATCATATTTAACAGCCGCAATAACAAATTTAGGGTAAACCCATCCTTACTAATTAATCCAGGATCCTCTTATCACAGTCAAACCCTAAAAACTCGATCTGATTCAACCCATTTCATAATATCATCTTCATCTTCGATTCCGTCCATTACCCATTGTTCCTGAGCTCAGCAGATGCTCAAATCAAACCCATAATTATCTTCATCAGTTTCTCAATTTCCTTGACCTGCAACCAAACCCTAATTAAATCTTCATCTGTTTAACAGTAGCAGCATCAATATCTTCGATCTTTAGACAACATCGACTCCACATCAGCTGTATCTTCTCTGTTACTTTCTACCAAAATCATCCATGACCCTTTTCTTCTTTTCACTCAAATTTCAGAGAAGCTACGCCTCCACTTTCTCTTGTCTTTAAATTCAAAAGAAAATGACTGAGAAATCAATTTTCTGCTGAAATCTAGGGCCTGGTAATGAGTAGAATTTATCTAGGCACCATCACCCTGATAAGGGCTGCCACAATTAACAGCCTCTAAGCAATGATCCTCCCCTTATCCTCCACTGTGCTCCTGATAGTGCCTGCAATGAAATGACGCTCTTCCCTTTACTCTACAGATGGATGTTATCTTCCTCTTTTGCTCCGAATGAATCCAATGTACCTAAATAACTCAAAAGCACACATAGAATACCTAATTAACACGAAAACTTGCGAAGAAAGCATAAACTATAGACAAATATCAAGGTATTTTAGACACCTATCGAATTCCCCCACACTTAGACTTTGCTAGTCCTCGAGCAAATCAAACAAAACTTATTCTAAAGGATACATACAACTCCGTGTCGTCGAGTCTACGGTCACACTTAGCACGTATAACAATCCCTTAAACCCCTAGGTGTCCCTAGTGGACGAGTTATAGTCTCGTGAGGGTTTACTAGAGATATACCCACAAAACCTACTTTTCCAACTTACTAGTTCTCCATAATGATAGCATCCAACGCGCTAAGAAGACATAGAGATTCTGCACACTAGTCATAAGAAGTTAGACACATAAATGAACACAATCTCATCCTTAAAAGTTGAGAGAGAAATAACCATCCCTTCTCGAAAGAAATTCGGGTTCGGAGTGATCGAAAGTCTCGACTCTGCCTCGCAACAAAGGGTTTTATGAAGTTGCTCTCAATAATAAACAGCTTTTTATGGGTCACACATATGTCCAGGTAGGAATGAAGAGAGAATCCTGCGACACGTTGAATGGTAGGAAGGCAAAACCCTCCGAAATGTTTTAAAAACCCACATCTTTTATCATTTTTGAAAACCCATTTTTCTGACGATCTCTAAGAAAGGAAATCAACCACTTAACGAAGGTGGGAATATGCTTACTTACCTCGTTATCTGTTCGGCGTGCAGCTAGCACCAATCTCACAGTATCCATAGAAACGTCTTCGGTCTTAAATCGGTGTCTTCATCTTCGTCTTCGGTCTTCAACTCTTGATGATAACTCTTGAAATTCGTAGAATCTTGACAATGTGATTCTTTCCTCTAATTCCTTGTTGCTGGAAACTTCATTGTAGATATTCCTTCTTTCCATTGGCTTTATTGAAAGAACAAAACTAAAAACGAACTATACAAACCCAAAATATGATACATGAATTTTTCTTGTCTCTCTTTTTTTTTTTCTTTTTTTTTTCCATTTTTTTTATATGAGACAAGAAAAACAAATACAAAATAAAAACAAAAACGAAACAAAACAATAAAACTAGTAATGAACCTAAAGAAATTTTCTCTCGTTTTTTTTTTTTTTTCATTTTTTTAATGAGACAAGAGAAAATAAAATACAAATAAGATAAAAAAATATAAGTACAAAGGCCATGGTGTAAGTACTTTACCGCTTGATTATTCACAACTTGTATGTCTTGATATCATAAACTTCTCGAACTCTCATCTTGCTAATCGTCGCTCTTATACAATAGTCTTCAACTTATAAAAATTCTGCTCCTTATCTTGTTGCTTTACTTGAATATGAAATCTGCCCATTTCTGTACCGTTGCTTGTAAACCTTGAACTTCTTCAACTTTCCTTCAAATTTGTGATGCTCCTCTTGTTGATGATGATGGTGTTTCTATGGACCTGTTGGTGTAGAGAGAGATAAAGTGGATGGTGATAACTGTGAACAAGATTACAAGTGGTATGTAAGTTAGCAATTCGATGTCACCATCATGATTGACAAAATAGCACTCAAGAGATCAAAATAGTGCTTCTATGCTGGGAGGTTGGGCAGCTCACCATTCTGCCCAGAATTTACGTACGGTGACACACACTCTAAAAGCACAAATTTAGACAGGTACAAAGAATTGAAGGTCGGTGCCTCTCATGATGTAACATGGGTAGTCTCCACTATAGGGGATCACTACTCTAATACCGAATTCAGTCTGCACCTTATTTGCCACTGGCATGGTTAAATCCAACTTTAACTCTCATATAATTAAGAAACCCGATCATGTTCTCTGTCATCTCTAAGTTCAGTCACTCTTATGAGAATCTCGATGTAATCTTAGTGACATGTATACTATGTGACTCTAAACTAACTACAAGTTGGAGTTTTTATTCACTAATTTACAAAAAAGTTAAAAAATTTGAAAAATTTACAATGCAAATGCTAAACCACTCCCCCACACTTAAACTTTACATTGTCCTCAATGTAAATTGAATCGTCCAAAGAAAGTCAAGGTGGGAAATCTTAACCAAAAAGAATGACAAAAAATCAGAAAAAGTAAAAATATGACAAGAAAAGAAAATAAAATATAAGAGATATAAAACCTATGGGTTGCCTCCCATTTAGCGCTTGGTTTAAAGTCGTCAGCCCGACTATCTCCTTGCTTTCTACGACTCCTCCAGAGGGAGTACTTCCACAAGATTAACTCCTTCCACGACATCCGAAGAGAAGTTCTCATAATATGGTTTCAACTGGTGCCCATTTACTTTAAGTTCATTTCCTGTAGCTAAACTACGAATTTCCACTGCACCATGAGAAAACACATTAATCACAATAAAAGGTCCAGTCCAACGTGACCTTAATTTACCCGGAAATAATTGCAAGCGAGAATTAAACAAAAGCACTTTCTGCCCAATGCAAAATTGTTTCTTTGTAATCATATTATCATGAAATGCCTTCGTCTTTTCCTTGTAAATCCGTGAGCTTTCAAATGCATCATTGAGAATCTCCTCTATCTCTTGAAGTTGTAACTTCCTTTGCCTTCCAGCACCATCCAACTCCATATTGCATTGCTTAATAGCCCAAAACGCCTTATGCTCAATTTCAACGGGTAAGTGACAAGGTTTACCGTAAACAAGCCTAAAGGGAGATATCCCAATAGGTGTCTTGTATGCGGTTCTATGCGCCCACAAAGCATCATTGAGTCGCATACTCCAATCTTTCCTTGTTGGATTCACCGTCTTCTCTAGAATGGATTTCACCTCTCGGTTGGAAACCTCGGCTTGTCCATTTGTTTGTGGATGGTAGGGTGTTGCAATCCTATGCGACACATTGTACTTCCTTAACAAGTTTTGCAAGAACCTGTTTTTGAAGTGTGAACCTCCATCGCTAATTATAGCCCTTGGAATTCCAAACCTTGCAAATATATTAGCTTGCACAAAATCTGAAACAACTTTAGAATCATTAGTTGGGGTGGCCTTAGCTTCCACCCATTTCGAGACATAATCCACATCAAGCAAGATATAATAATTCCCACTAGAATTGACAAAAGGGCCCATAAAATCAATACCCCATACATCAAAAACCTCAACAAATTGAATAATAGTTTGTGGCATTTGATTTCGAGAACCTAGATTGCCTGTTCTTTGGCACCTATCACATGTGGTACAAAATGCATGTGCATCGTTAAACAAAGTTGGCCAAAAGAAACCACATTCTAGTACCTTGAGAGCGGTTCTCTTACTCCCAAAGTGTCCTCCACAAGCATATGAGTGGCAAAAAAACAAGATAGAATTAAATTCTGATTCGGGAACACACCTACGTATTACTTGGTCACTACAATGTTTCCATAAGTATGGATCATCCCATATGTATTGGTTTCCTAACTTCTTAAGTTTGTCCCTCTCAGCACGAGACAAGTTCTTTGGGATTTTTTTAGAAACTAAGTAATTAACAATATCAGCTTACCATAGTTCTCCAAAGGCAATTGAGAATAGTTGCTCATCCGGGAAACTTTCACGCAACGGGATAGTTTCCTTGTCCACAACAAGTCAGCTCAAGTGATCCGCAACGGTGTTCTCAATTCCTTTCTTGTCTTTGATCTCAATATCAAACTCCTGCAAGAGTAATATCCATCGTATGAGCCTCGGTTTCGCCTCTTTCTTTGTAAGCAAGTACTTAAGCGCTGAATGATCAGAAAAGACAACAAATTTTGTACCAATTAGATAAGAGCGAAACTTTTCTAAAGCAAAAATAATGGCTAACAACTCTTTTTCAGTGGTTGTGTAGTTTTGTTGGGCCTCATTTCTAAAGAAAAAATAAATGGCATGAGGTATCCTCCCCACACGCTGCCCAAGCACCGCACCAACCGCATAATAACTAGCATCACACATAAGAACAAAGGGATGGCTCCAATCCGGGGGTTTAATGATAGGGGATGAGATCAAAAGTTCTTTCAAACGATTGAATGCCGCCATACACTTTTCATCAAAATTAAAAACCACATCTTTTTGCAATAAGTTACAAAGTGGTGATGCTATCTTGGAAAAGTCCTTGATGAATCTACGATAAAAAACTGCATGAACAAGAAAAGAGCGTATCTCCCTCACCGTAGTGGGAGGGGTTAGAGCACGAATAAGGTCTATCTTAGATTTATCGACTTCCAAGCCTTTAGAAGATATTATATGGCCTAAAACTATGCCATGAGTTACCATGAAATGACACTTCTCCCAATTCAGCGCAAGATTTGTTTCAACACATCGTTCAAGGATTAGTGATAAATTATTCAAGCAAAGGTCAAATGAATCACCAAAGACACTAAAATCGTCCATGAACACTTCGATTATGTTTTCAACATATTCTGAAAAAAATACTTACCATACACCTTTGAAAAGTAGCTGGAGCATTGCATAAGCCAAAAGGCATCCTTCTATAAGCAAAAGTACCGAAAGACAAGTGAAAGTGGTTTTCTCTTGGTCCTCCTGACGCTATCACAATCTGATTGTAACCTGAATAGCCATCAAGGAAGCAATAGTAAGAGTGTCCAGCTAAACGTTCAAGCATTTGATCAATAAATGGTAAAGGAAAGTGATCTTTTCTAGTGGTGGCATTCAGCTTTTTATAATCAATACAAACCCTCCAACCGGTTTGCACACGAGTTGGGACAAGTTCGTTCTTATCATTTTCCACCACCGTCACACCTGATTTCTTTGGTACTACTTGTACCGGGCTTACCCACTTGCTGTCGGATATGGGGTAGATAACACCCACGTCCAAAAGCTTGAGTATCTCCTTTTTCACAACTTCCATCATGGGAGGATTCAAACGACGTCGCGCTTCCCTTGTAGGCTTAGCATCGTCCTCCACCCGGATCTTGTGCAAACAAACGGCAGGGCTTATACCCTTGATATCGGCGATTGTCCATCCTATGGCCGTCTTGTATGTCCTTAGCACCCTTAGAAGTTTTTGCTCCTGTAATTCATTAAGCTCGTTAGAAACAATCACGGGTAAATCCTCATTGTCACCCAAGTACAAGTACTTTAAATGACTTGGAAGAGGTTTCAATTCTAAACTTGGAGATTTAACAATAGATGGCACAAGTTTTTCATCATTGCAAGGTAAAGAAGCATATGAAATATTCTTAATTGCTGATTTTTCCGGTAATGAGTCAAGAGAACCAAGGGTTTCTTTAATCTCATCACCATACTCAAAACCATTATCAATGGGTGTTGTGAGCATGGTTCCCAAAGTATCAACACCATTCAACTCAAACATTTGTTGCGCCAATGTGTCCATCACATCAATGGAGAAACAAGAGTGGACATCACTAGGATATCTCATTGTCTCGAAAATGTTGAAACGTATTATTTCTCCATCAAACTCCATAGTCAGCGTTCCCTTGTCAACATCAATAATGGTTTTCGCCGTTTTCATGAAGGGGCGCCCAAGCAGCAATGGAAGAGACGAGTTCGGTGAACCTTCATCCATCTCTAACACGCAAAAGTCAGCTGGAAATACAAGTTGATTAACCTGCACAAGAACATCCTCAACAATACCCATTGGGTAGACATTAGAACGATCGGCTAATTGCAACACAATTCCAGACTTTTTAAGATGACCAAGATCAAGTGAATTATACATAGACCCAGGCATAACATTAACGGATGCACCTAAGTCCAACATAGCTTTGTTAAATGTGGTGTTACCAATTGTGACGGGAATGTCAAAGCTACCGGATCCTTGCACTTAAGTGGGAGTTTGTGTTGTAAGATTGTCGAAGCATTCTCCCCCACACTAAGCACTTCATTACCTTTGATCCTTTGTTTATTGGTACATAAGTCCTTCAATACCTTTGCATACTTTGGAACTTGCTTGATTGCATCTATGAGTGGTATGTTCACATGGATCTTCTTGAGAATGTCTAAAATCTCCTTTTCTATTTCCGCCTTCTTGGAATTTGCAAATCTGCGAGGAAAGGTAAAGGAGGAACATAAGTAGAAACCGGAGTTTTAGAGTTAGAAATAGGTACCTCAGAAGTTTGGGGAGAATCCTCATTTTTCTCCTCCAAAATAGGTTCCTTTGGAGCTTCCTCTTTGCCCGAATCAGTAACTCCGGGTTGCACAAGTTGTGTACCACTTGTGAATGTAATTGCATTGAAACCCTCTTTTGGGTTGATAGGTTGAGAAGGGAGTTTCCCACCATTTTGTGCATTCAATTGATTCAACTAAATATCCATAGAACCAACTTGAGTTTGTAAATCCTTAACCGTACTCTCCGTTCTTTGCATAAAAGATTTCAGCAACTCTTCCATATTGGACCCCATATTTTGAGGTTGTTGTTGTTGTTGTTGTTGTTGAAATTGTTGTCTCGGCTGGAATTGTTGTTGTTGTTGTTGTTGTTGAGGTTGAAATCCACTCGGATAGTTGAAGATAGGTTGTTGAACCGCTCCTTGCTTATTGGCATAGCTAAAATTGGGGTGATCTCTCCATCCTGGATTGTAAGTGTTTGAGTAGGGATCATACCGTCTTTGTTGATTTGGAAAGACCGCATTAGCTTGCTCATCCTCATAAGCTTGAGAGGAACTTGGTATCACCGCGGCCGCAACTTGTTGCATCATTGCTGTCATGTTACCCAATTGTTGACGAAGTTCCTCGACCTCGCTCACTTCATTAACTTTCCTAAGAAGCACATCCGAACCACGACTCAAGAATTGTTGGGAGTTTGCTGCCATGTTTTCAATCAACTCTCTAGCTTGTGCCACCATCTTGTTCACTAGTACACCACCACCCGCAGCGTCAAGAAGATTCCTATCACTTGATTAGAGTCCTTCATAGAAGTATTGGATGATCATAGCGTCACTGAATTGGTGGTGAGGACAGCTTTCTACCAATCTCTTGTATCGTTCCCAACATTCATATAAGGATTCTCCCACATTTTGTTTCATCCCACAAATCTCCTTTCGAATTTGAGTAGCCTTTTATGAAGGAAAATATCTCTCTAAAAAGAGTTTCTTCAACCCATTCCATGTCGTGACACTTCCGGGAGGTAAATAGTACAACCAATCCTAAGCACTATCCATCAAAGAGAAACGGAAAACTTTTAACATTGCACCATCCGCCTCAACATCCGCTGGAAGCATGGCCATGACAATGGTGTGGAAGTCCATAAGATTCTTGTTTGGGTCTTCATTCACCATGCCATGGAAATTTGGTAATTCTCTAAGCAACCCCGGCTTTATCTCAAAAGTAGAGTTCGTTTGAATACACCCATGTTGTGTATCAAGCCTATGAGAAGCTAACTCCTTGAGTGAACGATTTGCATCACCCATTGCTTCTTCATTTTCTACAAAAGGTAGTTCTTGTTCACCCGGAACCTCTTGTTCTAAAACTGCTTCTTCTTGCTGGAAAGTCTCTTCTTCTACTTCCAACTCTCGTTCTTTCTTTGTATCTTGACTTGGTTGGAGTATTGTGCCTCTTCGAGTAGCTATCCCGCACCTTGGATAATTCCAATCTTTAGAAGCCAAGGATTAGGTACCTGAAAACAATTCACGCAAACAAGTGAGAAACAAGACAAGAAAACAAGAAGCAAAGATAAAAGCAAAAACAGTAATAAGAAACTAAAAACTTAATAACTAGCCGTATGCCTCCCCGGCAACGGCGGCAAAATTTGATCGCTGTCGTATGCGTCAAAAATAATTTCACTTTCCTAAAGTATATGATAAGAAAGAGTTCGTTTCCACAGAGAGGCAATTGTAGTTATTACGTATTCAATTTCTTAAAGTAACCATTTGGGGGGATTTCTGATTTTTGAGTAAGCAATAAAATTAAATTAAAAATAAAGTAAAGTATAGAAAGTTATCAATGAAAGAAAGATATTGGTCAAGGAATTCATCTTCAATCTTAGACATGTGCTTGCATATATGATTAGAATTACAATTTAATCTCTTTTATTATCAAAAGCCTAGAGAATCAAGAGAGCAAGATAATATATTAATTTCCTAAGTTCATCAACACACACATTAGAGCTGCGTATGTGAATTCTACCTAAAGAATAACCTAACGCCTTGCGCTAATTAAGTTCAATTCCTAGGAGCTTTAAGTTTCAGAAATAGGCTAATCAAAGCAATTGTCATACATTGCGCATAACAGTTCGGACAATGGTCAAACTCTACATATGATTACGAGAGTGTATCACTACAAACCGTAAACATATCATGCTACTTGTATTCGTGGTTATCGCTCGATGAAAAACCCTAAAATAGTTATGGACTAGGATGCAAGTTCAATTAATTGGCCACTTAACTAACCAAACATCTAAGTCCTATCACAATACATCAATAATGTGATTATTAAAACAGTAGAGATTTAAACGATAATCAAGAGAGAAAACTAATACATAACTCAAGCACAAGTTTTAGAAATAGGACTACATCCTTAACCAATAATATAGAATTTAGCTACTCATAGCTATGGAGTTCATCACAAAAATATGAATTGAATAAAGAAGAAGATGAACAAAAGCAAACCCTAGTAGCGTAAACAAAAGCGGCTCTCTCCTTAGCTTCCAAGAAAAAAAAACGTGGTCTAAAAGTTGTAGAAGTCTTTCCTTTAAATAGCTTTGCTTTCCAAAATTAGGTCAAGTCTCAAAGGTCCAATAGATAGAAGTCCACCAAGCCCATATGTGAGAAAAACCCATGTGTAAATATGTCCCAAAGAGGCCGCCGGAAAACTGGTATTATGGCCGGAAATCGCCGGAATCAGGCACCGGAAACATCTCAGGTGACCGGAAAAGTCCGCCCGGTCACCGGTCAACGAGTCAGCTCGGTCGGGTCAACTGAGTCAGCTCAGTCAGTACCGAGTCAGATGGAGTCATAGATGTGAATCAGAGTCGACTAAACTGAATGGTTAACTAGTTATGGACTAAGCCATCTTGCCAGGCCAACCCACTGTTGCACATGCCACAACCAATAATGCGCAATTTTGGTGCATCACTCTTCCATCCATGCATTGTAACCTCAGTTCCACCTGCAACTTCTTCTTAAAATCATCTCACACCCATTCTATCCACCATAGCCCATTAACTCCATGGCACCAGTTCCACCTGAACTGCAGCTCTACCAATTCTTGCTCAGTTCCAACTCCATATACCATCTTAAACCATTCACAGCAAGCCTAAGCATTCCGCCACCTGCAATGCTACCCCGTCACCGTCTGAACCATTTTGAACTACCCCTACTGCAGTTCAATGTCACCATGCCCTCTCTGCAACACAACATCACTATCAAAACCACCAAAACCAACAGAAAAAACTGCCATTGGAGTTGCAGCTCATCATTAACCCATTAGCTCATGTTCACTGCAATCAAAACCATCAGCTACACCATCTTCTCAATCTCAAACCCCAAATCTCAGCTGCAGACACAGCTCCAATAGACCATCCAAATGTGACTACAATTATGTTAAAGTAACAGCTTCTGCATCTCCACTTCATTGCATCATAACCTGCAATCTTCTCCTTGAGTCATTCTCCACATCAATCAAACACCACTGCCTGCGACTCACTGTAACTCAGCTCCATATTCCCTGTAACCACCAATCAGTTCAGTGTCCAAAAATGCATTCAAAACATTAACGACAGCACCAGCTTCCAGCCACCAACAACCGCAACAAATAGACTGCCATCGAACTCAGCTGCAACACCACTGACCGCCAAGACTCGGGCCCTTGCCATTGGCACTAACAGCATCCAAGTTCTCCAGCAGCAACACTCCAGATCTATTTCCTTACCTGCAATTCCACGGCACTTTCTTGGCTGCGCACACACCAGCAAAACTACGGCTGCTCATCGAACATAGCATACTCGAGCCATTTCATTTCTTTATAACCTACTCAACTCAATCCCCAGTATATCCGCTTGCAACTGCAATCTCAAACAAACCCATATGCTCAGCCCAAATTCATTATCATTTCCATCTCTTATGGCTTCAACATACCTAGACAGTGTAATCATACCACCAGCCTTTCAGTCACCGCAACAAATAGCACCACTACCTCCTACAGAAAACTACAAATCCCCTTAGTATTCTCTTCCTTGTCCGAAATCTCTCAAAATCAAACTCAAAACCATAAATCAACGGACCCATCTCCGCAATCCAGATTTCATTCTATGTAACTGCACTCCACCGACTGTAACTTTCTCTTGCATTTCAAGCTCAGCTAACCCTCAACTAAGTTGCAAAGCCAGCAACACAAATCCTCTGATATCTCTTTGTTCTTCTCAATTGAACCCATCGATCCAGTAGCTACAATTATCACCAATACCATCTTCTTTATTGCAGAAGCAACTCCATCTCAGTCATGAACCAACACTACTTCTGTAACTCCTTTTCAATAGCATCAACAACAGCTCATCCTGCAGCTTTACATACTTGAATTGCACCATATCTCGGCCATTAATCTCCAATTGTATCATGGTAGCAGCATCGTCTCTTCCATTTTCTTCTTCCTTGAATTTCATAACCCAGCTTCATTCTTTCTCCCTGTAACAGCAACGGAACTCCATTCTTTTCTCTGTTCATCACATTTAATAGCTACAATAACAAATTCAGGGTAAACCCATCCTTACTAATTAATCTAGGATCCTCTTATCACAGTCAAACCCTAAAAACTCGATCTGATTCAACCCATTTCATAATATCATCTTCATCTTCGATTCCTTCCATTACCCATTGTTCCTGACCTCAGAAGATTCTCAAATCAAACCCATAATTATCTTTATCAGTTTCTCAATTTCCTTGACCTGCAACCAAACCCTAATTCAATCTTCATCTGTTTAATAGTAGCAGCATCAATCTCTTCGATATTTAGACAACATCGACTCCACAGCAGCTGTATCTTCTCTGTTACTTTCTACCAAAATCATCCATGACCCTTTTATTATTTTCACTCAAATTTCATAGAAGCTACGCCTCCACTTTCTCTTGTCTCTGAATTCAAAATAAAATGACCGAGAAATCAATTTTCTGGCTTGAAATCTAGGGCTCAGTAATGAGTAGAATTTATCTAGGCACCATCACCCTAATAAGGGCTGCCACAATTAACAGCCTCTAAGCAATGATCCTCCCCTTATCCTCCACTATGCTCCTGATAGTGCCTGCAATGAAATGACGCTCTTCCCTTTACTCTACGGATGGATGTTATCTTCTTCTTTTGCTCCGAATGAATCCAATGTACCTAAATAACTCAAAAGCACACATAGAATACCTAATTAACACGAAAACTTGCGAAGAAAGCATAAACTATAGACAAATATCAAGGTATTTTAGACACCTATCAAATTCCCCCACACTTAGACTTTGCTAGTCCTCGAGCAAATCAAACAAAACTTATTCTAAAGGATACATACAACTCCGTGTCGTCGAGTCTACGGTCACACTTAGCACGTATAACAATCCCTTAAACCCCTAGGTGTCCCTAGTGGACGAGTTATAGTCTCGTGAGGGTTTACTAGAGATATACCCACAAAACCTACTTTTCCAACTTACTAGTTCTCCATAATGATAGCATCCAACGCGCTAAGAAGACATAGAGATTCTGCACACTAGTCATAAGAAGTTAGACACATAAATGAACACAATCTCATCCTTAAAAGTTGAGAGAGAAATAACCATCCCTTCTCGAAAGAAATTCGGGTTCGGAGTGATCGAAAGTCTCGACTCTGCCTCGCAACAAAGGGTTTTATGAAGTTGCTCTCAATAATAAACATCTTTTTATGGGTCACACATGTGTCCAGGTAGGAATGAAGAGAGAATCCTGCGACACGTTGAATGGTAGGAAGGCAAAACCCTCCGAAATGTTTTAAAAACCCACATCTTTTATCATTTTTGAAAACCCATTTTTATGACGATCTCTAAGAAAGGAAATCAACCACTTAACGAAGGTGGGAATATGCTTACTTACCTCGTTATCTGTTCGGCGTGCGGCTAGCACCAATCTCACACGATATCCATAGAAACGTCTTCGGTCTTAAATCGGTGTCTTCATCTTCGTCTTCGGTCTTCAACTCTTGATGATAACTCTTGAAATTCGTAGAATCTTGACAATGTGATTCTTTCCTCTAATTCCTTGTTGCTGGAAACTTCATTGTAGATATTCCTTCTTTCCATTGGCTTTATTGAAAGAACAAAACTAAAAACGAACTATACAAACCCAAAATATGATACATGAATTTTTCTTGTCTCTTTTTTTTTTTTTTTTTTTATTTCCATTTTTTTTATATGAGACAAGAAAAATAAATACAAAATAAAAACAAAAACGAAACAAAACAATAAAACTAGTAATGAACCTAAAGAAATTTTCTCTCATTTTTTTTTTTTGTTTTTCATTTTTTTAATGAGACAAGAGAAAATAAAATACAAATAAGATTAAAAAAATATAAGTTCAAAGGCCATGGTGTAAGTACTTTACCGCTTGATTATTCACAACTTGTATGTCTTGATATCATAAACTTCTCGAACTCTCATCTTGCTAATCGTAGCTCCTATACAATAGTCTTCAACTTATAAAAATTCTGCTCCTTATCTTGTTGCTTTACTTGAATATGAAATCTGCCCATTTGCATGCCGTTGCTTGTAAACCTTGAACTTCTTCAACTTTCCTTCAAATTTGTGATGCTCCTCTTGTTGATGATGATGGTGTTTCTATGGACCTGTTGGTGTAGAGAGAGATAAAGTGGATGGTGATAACTGCGAACAAGATTACAAGTGGTATGTAAGTTAGCAATTCGATGTCACCATCATGATTGACAAAATAGCACTCAAGAGATCAAAATAGTGCTTCTATCTTTGGGAGGTTGGGCAGCTCACCATTCCCCGGAATTTACGTACGGTGACACACACTCTAAAAGCACAAATTTAGACAGTACAAAGAATTGAAGGTCGGTGCCTCTCATGATGTAACATGGGTAGTCTCCACTATAGGGGATCACTACTCTAATACCGAATTCAGTCTGCACCTTATTTGCCACTGGCATGGTTAAATCCAACTTTAACTCTCATACAATTAAGAAACCCGATCATGTTCTCTGTCATCTCTAAGTTCAGTCACTCTTATGAGAATCTCGATGTAATCTTAGTGACATGTATACTATGTGACTCTAAACTAACTACAAGTTGGAGTTTTTATTCACTAATTTACAAAAAAGTTAAAAAATTTGAAAAATTTACAATGCAAATGCTTAACCACTCCCCCACACTTAAACTTTACATTGTCCTCAATGTAAATTGAATCGTCCAAAGAAAGTCAAGGTGGGAAATCTTAACCAAAAAGAATGACAAAAAATCAGAAAAAGTAAAAATATGACAAGAAAAGAAAATAAAATATAAGAGATATAAAACCTATGGGTTGCCTCCCATTTAGCGCTTGGTTTAAAGTCGTCAGCCCGACTATCTCCTTGCTTTCTACGACTCCTCCAGAGGGAGTACTTCCACAAGATTAACTCCTTCCACGACATCCGAAGAGAAGTTCTCATAATATGGTTTCAACTGGTGCCCATTTACTTTAAGTTCATTTCCTGTAGCTAAACTACGAATTTCCACTGCACCATGAGAAAACACATTAATCACAATAAAAGGTCCAGTCCAACGTGACCTTAATTTACCGGAAATAATTGCAAGCGAGAATTAAACAAAAACACTTTCTGCCCAATGCAAAATTGTTTCTTTGTAATCATATTATCATGAAATGCCTTCGTCTTTTCCTTGTAAATCCGTGAGCTTTCAAATGCATCATTGAGAATCTCCTCTATCTCTTGAAGTTGTAACTTCCTTTGCCTTCCAGCACCATCCAACTCCATATTGCATTGCTTAATAGCCCAAAACGCCTTATGCTCAATTTCAACGGGTAAGTGACAAGGTTTACCGTAAACAAGCCTAAAGGGAGACATCCCAATAGGTGTCTTGTATGCGGTTCTATGCGCCCACAAAGCATCATTGAGTCGCATACTCCAATCTTTCCTTGTTGGATTCACCGTCTTCTCTAGAATGGATTTCACCTCTCGGTTGGAAACCTCGGCTTGTCCATTTGTTTGTGGATGGTAGGGTGTTGCAATCCTATGCGACACATTGTACTTCCTTAACAAGTTTTGCAAGAACCTGTTTTTGAAGTGTGAACCTCCATCGCTAATTATAGCCCTTGGAATTCCAAACCTTGCAAATATATTAGCTTGCACAAAATCTGAAACAACTTTAGAATCATTAGTTGGGGTGGCCTTAGCTTCCACCCATTTCGAGACATAATCCACAGCAAGCAAGATATAATAATTCCCACTAGAATTGACAAAAGGGCCCATAAAATCAATACCCCATACATCAAAAACCTCAACAAATTGAATAATAGTTTGTGGCATTTGATTTCGAGAACCTAGATTGCCTGTTCTTTGGCACCTATCACATGTGGTACAAAATGCATGTGCATCGTTAAACAAAGTTGGCCAAAAGAAACCACATTCTAGTACCTTGAGAGCGGTTCTCTTACTCCCAAAGTGTCCTCCACAAGCATATGAGTGGCAAAAAAACAAGATAGAATTAAATTCGATTCGGGAACACACCTACGTATTACTTGGTCACTACAATGTTTCCATAAGTATGGATCATCCCATATGTATTGGTTTCCTAACTTCTTAAGTTTGTCCCTCTCAAAGACGAGACAAGTTCTTTGGGATTTTTTAGAAACTAAGTAATTAACAATATCGCATACCATAGTTCTCCAAAGGCAATTGAGAATAGTTGCTCATCCCGGAAACTTTCACGCAACGGGATAGTTTCCTTGTCCACAACAAGTCAGCTCAAGTGATCCGCAACGGTGTTCTCAATTCCTTTCTTGTCTTTGATCTCAATATCAAACTCCTGCAAGAGTAATATCCATCGTATGAGCCTCGGTTTCGCCTCTTTCTTTGTAAGCAAGTACTTAAGCGCTGCATGATCAGAAAAGACAACAAATTTTGTACCAATTAGATAAGAGCAAAACTTTTCTAAAGCAAAAATAATGGCTAACAACTCTTTTTCAGTGGTTGTGTAGTTTTGTTGGGCCTCATTTCTAAAGAAAAAATAAATGGCATGAGGTATCCTCCCCACACGCTGCCCAAGCACCGCACCAACCGCATAATCACTAGCATCACACATAAGAACAAAGGGATGGCTCCAATCCGGGGGTTTAATGATAGGGGCTGAGATCAAAAGTTCTTTCAAACGATTGAATGCCGCCATACACTTTTCATCAAAATTAAAAACCACATCTTTTTGCAATAAGTTACAAAGTGGTGATGCTATCTTGGAAAAGTCCTTGATGAATCTACGATAAAAACCTGCATGACCAAGAAAAGAGCGTATCTCCCTCACCGTAGTGGGAGGGGTTAGAGCACGAATAAGGTCTATCTTAGATTTATCGACTTCCAAGCCTTTAGAAGATATTATATGGCCTAAAACTATGCCATGAGTTACCATGAAATGGCACTTCTCCCAATTCAGCACAAGATTTGTTTCAACACATCGTTCAAGGATTAGTGATAAATTATTCAAGCAAAGGTCAAATGAATCACCAAAGACACTAAAATCGTCCATGAACACTTCGATTATGTTTTCAACATATTCTGAAAAAAATACTTACCATACACCTTTGAAAAGTAGCTGGAGCATTGCATAAGCCAAAAGGCATCCTTCTATAAGCAAAAGTACCGAAAGACAAGTGAAAGTGGTTTTCTCTTGGTCCTCCGGCGCTATCACAATCTGATTGTAACCTGAATAGCCATCAAGGAAGCAATAGTAAGAGTGTCCAGCTAAACGTTCAAGCATTTGATCAATAAATGGTAAAGGAAAGTGATCTTTTCTAGTAGTGGCATTCGACTTTTTATAATCAATACAAACCTCCAACCCGGTTTGCACACGAGTTGGGACAAGTTCGTTCTTATCATTTCCCACCACCGTCACACCTGATTTCTTTGGTACTACTTGTACCGGGCTTACCCACTTGCTGTCGGATATGGGGTAGATAACACCCACGTCCAAAAGCTTGAGTATCTCCTTTTTCACAACTTCCATCATGGGAGGATTCAAACGACGTTGCGCTTCCCTTGTAGGCTTAGCATCGTCCTCCACCCGGATCTTGTGCAAACAAACGGCAGGCTTATACCCTTGATATCGGCGATTGTCCATCCTATGGCCGTCTTGTATGTCCTTAGCACCCTTGGAAGTTTTTGCTCCTGTAATTCATTAAGATCGTTAGAAACAATCACGTGTAAATCTTCATTGTCACCCAAGTACAAGTACTTTAAATGACTTGGAAGAGGTTTCAATTCTAAACTTGGAGATTTAACAATAGATGGCACAAGTTTTTCATCATTGCAAGGTAAAGAAGCATATGAAATATTCTTAATTGCTGATTTTTCAGGTAATGAGTCAAGAGAACCAAGGGTTTCTTTAATCTCATCACCATACTCAAAACCATTATCAATGGGTGTTGTGAGCACGGTTCCCAAAGTATCAACACCATTCAACTCAAACATTTGTTGCGCCAATGTGTCCATCACATCAATGGAGAAACAAGAGTGGACATCACTAGGATATCTCATCGTCTCTAAAATGTTGAAACGTATTATTTCTCCATCAAACTCCATAGTCAGCGTTCCCTTGTCAACATCAATAATGGTTTTCGCCGTTTTCATGAAGGGGCGCCCAAGTAGCAATGGAAGAGACGAGTCCTTGCACTTAAGTGGGAGTTTGTGTTGTAAGATTGCCGAAGCATTCTCCCCCACACTAAGCACTTCATTACCTTTGAGCCTTTGTTTATTGGTACACAAGTCCTTCAACACCTTTGCATACTTTGGAACTTGCTTGATTGCATCTATGAGTGGTATGTTCACATGGATCTTATTGAGAATGTCTAAAATCTCCTTTTCTAGTTCCGCCTTCTTGGAATTTGCAAATCTGCGAGGGAAAGGCAAAGGAGGAACATAAGTAGAAACCGGAGTTTTAGAGTTAGAAATAGGTACCTCAGAAGTTTGGGGAGAATCCTAATTTTTCTCCTCCAAAACAGGTTCCTTTGGAGCTTCCTATTTGCCCGAATCAGTAACTTCGGGTTGCACAAGTTGTGTACCACTTCTCAACGTAATTGCATTGACACCCTCTTTTGGGTTGATAGGTTGAGAAGGGAGTTTCCCACCATTTTGTGCCGGCAAAGAAATTCAAGCAACATACCATGCCGGTAGCAGTATCGGCATGCTCGAGAATTAACTATATGTGCCGGCAGTGGACTCAAAACCAGAAAAAATTCAAAACGGAATAGGTCGAACACAAACGGGAGGGGCTACGCCCCCCGGACCCCCTGCATAGCGTTCTGAAAAAAAATAACTTCTATACCGGCATAGTTTTGGGTTGAATACTATGCCGGCTTGAATCAAAATAAGGGATAAGCTCGGTGCCGGCATGGTACATGGTATGAATACCATGCCGGTACGAATGGTTTCGACATTGTATTCATACCACGTCCATGCCGGTACCTAGGTTTTTCAGCTACAAAAATGGTGGGTTCAAAAAAAATAATCAAATTTTCAACCTTTCAGCAGCAATTCTCTCTTCACAATCATCCTCCATTTTCCCCCAAACAAGTTCCCCCTCAAATACTTTTTCTCTCCTTCTACTCTCACCTCACTCACCCAAAATCAAATAAAAACACACACTAATCATTTATCAAAAATCTTATAATTTTACTAATGATTATTAATCACTAATCCTGATTAGTGAGGGGTAGATTAGGCATTATTAAAATACTTAGATAAGGGGTGACCTTGATTTTATATTTGGATCCGGTTTTTGTCCTTTTCCTATATCCCCTAATTTCGCGTTCAAAAAAAATAATGGATGGTTATGATGGGAGATTGAAAAGATAAGAAGAAAAAGATAATTAGACCTTCCACAACCCCCCTTAAGAGTTGTCATAGAGTTATAAACACTTCTGCTAAATTTTTCTCACTTCTGCTAAATTTCTCACTTCTGCTAAAAACTATTTTCTCTAACACCCCCCATTAAAATCTTGAAATTTAGGCCTTTTGAGATTGGGTAGAAATATCCAAAAGAGAGTTAAGGTTTCAGAGAATATTCTGATGGAATCTTATATGTAAAGGCTTCATCTTTACAAATTTTTATCATATATCCTGCTAATTTTGGAGTGAGAACCACTTCGGACACTGAGGGTTCATGGTTCGTATGCCCTTGAACCACATTTGAAGCTAGAAATGGCACATGAGCTCCACCTTTAAATAGATGGATTTATCATTCTTACCAAGTTTCCGACTTATAGTAGTCCACTCACGGCCAGGTTTCGATCTCGGAGCCAGGGTATGCATACAATATGCCAGAATAGTGTTTGTTTAAGGTTTCTGGGAACATTCCGAAGAAATCTTAACTATAAATGGATGGTTCTTATAAAGTTTCCGACTTATAATAGTCCATCACGTCCAGGTTTCGATCTCGGAGCCAGGGTATGCATACAATATGCCAGAATAAAGTTTGTTTAAGGTTTGAGGGAATATTCCGAAGGAATCTTACCTGTAAATGGATGGATTCATCGTTCTTATGAAGTTTCCGACTTATAGTATTCCACTCACGGCCAGGTTTCGATCTCGGAGCAAGGGTGTGCATACAATATGCCAGAATAGGGTTTGATTAAGGTTTCAGAGAATATTTCAAAGGAATCTTACCTATAAATGGATGGATTCATCGTTCTTACGAAGTTTCTGACTTATAGTAGTCCACTCACGGCCATGTTTCGATCTCGAAGCCAGGGTATGCATACAATATGCCAGAATATGATTTGTTTAAGGTTTCAGGGAATATTCCGAAAGAATTTTACCTGTAAATGGATAGATTCATCGTTCTTACGAAGTTTCCGACAGATTTCCAACTTTCTACCCCGTGGATACGAATCATGCCAAACCAAGTGGTTTGGTGGTTCTTATAAAAAAGTATAGATATAGTGACAACTATACTGCACTATTTAGAAAAGAACAAATATGAGGCATACCACAGTTTTTCGGTCAAAAGTGCATTCTGTCTTCTAAGGAAAAAAAAAATTGTTAGTAAGAAATACAAAGTACCTAATTTATGAAATATTGTATGTACACTCTCACTAGTCGAGATAAAAAAATATTATACTTGACATTCTTCACTAGAGCGTCTTTGTTTGTGCTTTGGTGAACGAACATGTTCAACCACTAAATTTATTTAATTTGAATAACGCTATGGTTAGTCCATCTAACTTCTTCTAGATATCAGTTATTAGGGAAAGTCCAGTGTAAGTGGGTAAATGTGTTAATTTGGTAATCCAGGTGGATAGGCAAACCAAGTTTTGGGTCGTGGGGAAAAACTATACAGTTACAATCTGAGTCGTTCATTTGAGATCGAGACATCTGTCTCTAGTTGGGACGAAGCTCTGTTCAACTTGAGAAGGTTGTCTCAATCTTCTACTACGACAGTCCAATTTTAACAGCCAAAGATGCCGACATAATTTATCTACTTGTACATGTCGCATTCATTTACTTTTTAACTCAAAACAAAATTCGCTCTTCTCTCGATTTTTTTCTACTAAAATTTCTCTTAATCTTTATTCAACCTCTTTAAATTTTTCGATAGAAATGTCTCAATATATTAGGCGTAAAAGAAATAGAAAATTACTTCTGAAAAAAACTTAGTCAGCATACCGGCAACACAAGCGAACTCTGACGAAGAGAATAATTGCACTCTACTTTCTGGTCGAGAATTAGCGAATCTCAAGGTCATCTGTTTACAAAATTGAGTGATAGTGATGCTCGAAAACTAAGAAGTGCTTGGTACCAAGTTAGCAGGGTTTTATGCAGATCCACTCCTTCTCTAAACTAATTGTTCATAAATTTCCTTAGATTACTTTGTACCATATTGAAACGAAAAAACATCATCTCAAATTGGTTTTTGTATATCGGTGCAACAAATATTTTGATTTATAGAATTAATGCAATCAAGATTGATTCAGTTTTACAAGTGGTAAGTATAAGAGTATCGTTCGCTCGGACTCGTTTCAAAGATTTTGATTTTAGACTTAATTAAAGAAAATACTAAAATAAACTAATTACAATTGATTTTTGTTATCAAGGAGAGATGAGTCTAGGGCTTTGGATTTCACTACTTCTAATGATGGTAAACTCAATAAATAAAACTTTGACATAATACTCCGACTTTACTCAAAACAATTTTCGAACTCAATCTCATGCTTTGGAAGATATAACACTACATGCTCTTTTTATGACTTACGTCGCTAATCTAAGGCCTAATCCTCCTTCGCTTATAAAGAAACGGTAGAAACTACCCAAAACAGTTTTCACGAAGCAAGTAAAGAAGAGAGAATTTTTAGACAAATTAAAACACAATTTTTGGAGTAAATATGCCAAAGAAATTAATTACTAAATATTACCCATTAAAAATAGTTTCCTCCAAAACCCTAGAAAAGAAATTTAGATGCTCATAGAACGAAGATTGGAGAAAATTTCATTAATCATTGTATTAAAAATATTAATAAAAGTGCTTACAATGATTTCGAGAGATAAACGACCGTCTCTGATGGTCTTTGTTTTAAGACCTTTCGAAGATCAATAGTGCGTTAACATTGTCGTTGTTTCGAGACGGCTTCCTGGACGCTCTTGATTGTTTAATGTTCTTGGTGTTCTTGAGCAACACCAGCAGAAACAGAATTCTGCAACTTCTTCTTCTCGGCTCTGTAGCCTGATTTTCTGCTTCCAAACTTCCCCAAACTCCTCGACCTAAAGTCTCGACCTCCCTTCTGGGAATCGTACCAGCTCTATTTATACACATCATACCCTAATTCTGTCGAATAAATCCGAGAATATCTCGGTTCCTTTCACCGGAAGTCACCGGGATTTTCTTTCCCTTGATTCTCCTCACGCGTCTCCCTATTTGATGCAAACTCTTCTAAAGATGGCAGTAAATCTTGCAGAGTGTATATCCTTCCAATCTCACCACAAGTCTTTCCAAAAAATACAACAAAACTATCCCGTGATAATGACCTCCTCTCGTTTCATCGTGCGAGACATCAAACCTTCCATTTTTTTACGTTTTCAAACAACTACCTTTCCCGCTTTAGTGAAACAGTCGTTCCAACCCTAAGCAACGAGAAAAACTCTCCAAACTCGATAAATATGCTGTCGGGAATCACGCTGGTGCTGTGCATTTTTCTTCCCGCCACGTTCTATTTTTGAACCATGAAGAAGGAATGCCCCTTATCCCGTTCCGGGTGCCGATAGCAGCAGTGCTCAAAATGGATTGCCCCTCAGTAATTGAGGTACCCCTTATCCAAAATGGGGATCCGTATAGTAATTTTCTCCCATGAGCGCAAAAACCACTTTTCGAGCCAATTTCGCCGCAAAAGCTTATTTCTCCAAAAACACCTGCAAAGACATAAAATACCAAAATAAGTACAAAATCGAGTGCTAACATTACAGAGAATTGAGACTAATATAGACACATAAATGCGTCTATCAAATACCCCCAAACTTATTATTTGCTAGTCCCGAGCAAATCAAAAATAAAATCCTAACTCACTGTCGCAGGCATCGTCGATTGCATTTAGCGTATGCAATAAGCCTTTAAACCCCTAGGTGGCCCTAGTGGCCGAGTTATAGTCTCGGGAGGGTTTACAAGAGATATACCCACAAAACCTTTACTCCAGACCCTAGCCATTTACGCAGAACCTTGGAAGGCACTAAAGAATCTCCTTGGTTGGCATACTTATTGACTACAGGAGGAAGTACCCTGATGCGAAATTCCAATTGATGTACACGAGTTTGCACTCAAACATACTAAAATTCATATATAAGTCACAGAGCTCTACTCAGACAGTCGCACTATGGACATCAATACCCGGAGTCAAAACTAATCACATGGATAGATCAAGAAGATGGATATAGAGAAAACATAGATGGTTTTGATGTTTACTAAGTGAACGATGTTTCTCATATCTGTCTGAAGGCCTCCGCCAAAATGAACCTATCCTAATGGATTGAGACACTGGTCTGACTAATATCAACATACTGGCATATACAAGGGAAACTGGGTTTCGATAATCCTAACTCTAGGTCAACACAACGGCATATACAAGGGTTCCAGTGGTCGACTTTATTGAATTTATTCCGGTTGGTCAGATGGTCTGGTCTCAAATTTTTTTTTTTTTTTTTTTTTTTTTTTATTTTTGAATATCTCAATCACTCTAATTCACCCTGGCAATGGTAACAACTTGAATCGTGAGCCCCACCGAATCACTTAGAAAAACATAGTTTAAAAACAAAATAAAATAAAAACAGAAGTGAAAAGGACTCAACGAGATATGGTGAAACTATCATGTTATTTCTAACACCGAACTCTCAGGCTTTTATGAATAGACTCTTTAGATGTTTCCATCTAATCGATTGGTTCCTCAACTCCTACAACCAAAAATGCTTCCATCCACTTAGATTGGTTAGTGCCATCCTTAATAAGCATAAATTTCTAGGCTCTGAGTTTAACAATGCAACTAAAAAGTTTCTCCCATACCCCCAAACTTAAATCTAACATTGTCCTCAATGTTCTAAAGATGAAATTAAAAGCATGAACAAGGAGAAACTGCTACCATTTAAAGCAAAGAGTTAAGGAAAGATATTACCGTGTCGCATGAGCATGGGTTACCTCCCAAGAAGTGCTAAGTTTAACGTCTTCTCCTGGACATAAGAAAGAATTAATCACTTCATATCATAAAGTAATAACCGAACAACCGTGATCATCTCGTATCAAAAAGTGTTATCATGGATAAAAGGAAACCGCAACAAACCAAGAATAAACATAGCACACCCTTGCCAAGTTTCTGTTTAAGACAACTACATCTAGTTGTGGTTCAAAGTTCGTGTTCAATAAAGGGGTCTAAATAAAATATTTTCATGGGCTGCACCTCCTCATAAGTAGATCCAAATATCGGTTTTAAGGTCTGGAAAATTTAGAAGCACACAATAATAACCCGAATAATTGAGGATCTCTAAGTCAATCAGATTTGACTTACACAAAGGTTGACCATAATGAGAGTGGTGGTCATTCTTAAGCAAATGTGTCAATTCTATTTTCCTAAAATAATTAGGTTTAGTCTTAACTTAATAATTGACACATCCGAAACATATACGTTCCCACAATTGGTTGAAAAATATTTGGTGGGAAAACAAAATCAATCTTGGTATCATAGCCCGAGTAAACCACATCAACCAGAGGATGGGTTTCTAAACAACCGAACTTCTTCCCTGACATCATTAGGTTCAGAGAACTAGTATGAAGGCAATGGGCACAATGGTTGAGGCACATATATCAAGTCCCAAGTGAGGGATCTTTTGTAAGAGCTAAAGGTAAGGCATGTGAAGAATGATAATCACCCCCAAACTTAGAGTTTTGGGTGTCTCTAGATAGACTATCTACAATTTCCTAATTTCTAGATCATCCGAATCCAAAAATGGTCAATTGCTTCTTGTAGGTCATATTCAGTGAAACATCCTCATACATATTTAAAAGCTCTACGAGTTCATCTTCGCTGCCTAAGATCGTTGTTTCTAAATCAGACTCTAAAATATTATTCTTAGAATAAACTCGCTTCTCTAAACCAATATCGGCTTTGTAATCAAAAGGAAATACTACATCGTCTAAAACTGGAGTATCTCTAGTCAAATCCTCGTCCTTTTGAATAGGTGAATAATTATTAAAATTATTTGATTTGAACTAGAAATATTATCATCATAAAGCTCAATTGGAGTAACAAATTCTCGATCACTTTGCCTACATATTTGATTCTTCATCAACACTATCCTCATCATAACATGAAAATGGTTGAACCTTTTTCTAAACAAGTAGTGTTACCCATTCTTACCTCGTCATCTTGATCATGTGAGTAACTATTCTCATTTTTAAGGCTAAATTGGTAATCAAGATTATTCCAGCAATTCTTTCGTTCTTCAAAACCCTAGTTTTTCAACCAAAATCTTGAGGGACTCTTCGATAGACGATTAGGAACTAAGGAGCACCCAAGAGTTTGAGAGACTCTTCTATAGGACGAGTAACTAAGGATCATAATAAGGACTAGTTTTCAATGTTTTAATTAAGTCGTCCAAAGACGAGGAACTATCTTGTAATATTCCTTATTTTCTTGCTCGTATGACTGTGTGCGTGCGAATAGTAATTGGGCTCACTATGATATGAACCATAACCTTGAAAAGGTTGGTGTTCTCTAACCACTATGCACATCGTGGTCAAAGTAGTAGTGTCCATTTTGAAATTCAAATCGGATATTCATTGTATTGCTATTGTAATACCAGTTCCGACATTATTTTTGTGCAAATGCAAATGCAAGGTCGACTAAAATGGGTAGGCTCAGGTTACCACAAAAAATATACCCAAAGGTACGAGGCTGAGGTTTGTGGACTTTCAGCTTGTAACTCCCATAAGGCCCAAGGCACGGGTTCACTTACTAATCCACGAAGCCAGAAAAAATCGGAGTCCGACGATGCAATTGGTGTGTGCACGTGTTATATTTTTTTTTAATAAATAAATAATATAATAAAATAAACAAACAATATATACAAGTCCAAAAGAAATATATAAAAAAAAAAAACTAACAAAAAAATAATATCTCCTGTCGCTTTTTTTTTGGCAAGTTCGACTTTCCACTTTCCGTTTCAAGCAAAACCCGCACAACAAAAACAAAAATACCAAAGACGTAAAATAGAACAAAAAAATTAAATAAAAATAAAATATATACAAAACTTAGAAAAAAATACAAAACCTAAAACCTAAACCTATTTACAAGTCCGTTGCTTGGCGCAAAAACTCGATGCGCTTTACAAGTGGTAAGTATAAGAGTATCGCTCGCTTCTGGGACTCGTTTCAAAGATTTTGATTTTAGACTTAATTAAAGAAAATACTAAAATAAACTAATTACAATTTATTTTTGTTATCAAGAGAGATGAGTCTAGGGCTTTTGATTTCACTACTTCTAATGATGGCAAACTCAATAAATAAAACTTTGACATAATACTTCGACTTTACTCCAAAACAATTTTCGAACTCAATCTCATGCTTTGGAAGATATAACACTACATGCTCTTTTTATGACTTACGTCGCTAATCTAAGGCCTAATCCTCCTTCGCTATAAAAGAACTAGAAACTACCCAAAATAAGTTTCACGAAGCAAGTAAAGAAGAGAGAATTTTTAGACATAAATTAAAACACAATTTTTTGGAGTAAATATGCCAAAGAAATTAATTACTAAATATTACCCATTAAAAATAGTTTCCTCCAAAACCCTAGAAAAGAAATTTAGTCTGCTCATAGAACGAAGATTGAGAAAATTTCATTAATCATTGTATTAAAAATATTAATAAAAGTGCTACAATGATTTCAGAGATAAACGACCGTCTCGATGGTCTTTGTTTTAAGACCGCCCGAAGATCAATAGTGCGTTAACACACCGTTGTTTCCGAGACGCTTATGCGATTTCTGGATAGTTCAATGTTCTTGGTGTTCTTGAGCAACACCAAGCAGTAAATGCACTCGCAACTTCTTCTCGGCCTCACAGCCCGATTTTCCGCCCTCCAAACTTCCTCAAACCCTCGACCTAAAGTCTCGACCTCCCTCTTCGGGACTCGCATCACTTCTATTTATACACATCATACCCCTAATCCGCATTAATAACCGGAATATCTCGTTCCTTTCACCTAAGTCACCGGGATTTTCTTTCCTTGATTCTCCTCACGCGTCTCCCTATTTGATGCAAACTCTTCTAAAGATGGCATAGAATCTTGCAGAGTGTATATCCTTCCAATCTCACCTATCCCTTTCCAAAAAAATACAAATAAAACTATCCCGTGATAATGACCTCCTCTCGTTTCATCGTGCGAGACATCAAACCTTCCATTTTTTACGTTTTCAAACAACTACCTTTCGCGTTTTAGTGAAACAAGGTCGTTCCAACCCTAAGCAACGAAAAACTCTCCAAACTCGATAAATATGTCATTTCTGGAAATCACGCTGTGTTGTGCATTTTTCTTCCCGCCACTTTCTATTTTTTGAACCATGAAGAAGGAATGCCCCTTATCCCGTTGCCGGGTGCCGATAGCAGTGCTCGAAAATGGATTGCCCTCGATAATTGAGGTACCCCTTATCCAAAATGGGGATCCGTATAGTAATTTTCTCCCATGAGCGCAAAACCACTTTTCGAGCCAATTTCGCATAAAAGCTTATTTCTCCAAAAACACCCGCAAAGACATAAAATATCAAAATAAGTACAAAATCGAGTGCTAACATTACGTAGAATTGAGACTAATATAGACACATAAATGCGTCTATCAAAGATGCGTATGAAATTAATGATCTTAATACTTTTACATGAATAACACCATTTGGCTTCTATTTGAACACGAAATTGGGGGATAAAAAAACTAATTGGGGGATATGAATTACTTCCCCCAACCAATAGTGTCTGCTAAGGGGTGGTTTTGGGGTGCAAAAATACGAAAATATCCTCCCTTCAAAATTAAAATAAAAAAACTTAAAATCAAAAAAACAAAATCATATCCCCCATTTCCATCTCCACTTCTTATTAATCTCTTTCAGGGTTAGAGCTTTGAAACCCAAATATTCCCCATTCCCTTTCAAATTTTAAACTCTCCCCACTCTCTTTCAAATTCTCTTCTCCTTCTCTGCCGGCTCCTCACATTGGAAACGAATTATTTATTTTTTAATTCGGAAGTGATGAAGATCATGCTGCAAGTGATGAAGACCATGCCTGATTGATGAAGACCATCTAGGAAATCGTGCCAAACATTGTTGGTAACTAACATTCAATGTCAGTAACTAAGTAACGCATGCTCAATAGAAATCTATCAATCTGGGTAGTCAAGTGAAAAAAATTTCAACTTTCTCGGATACTTTTCATCATGTTCCCAAGATAGAAATTTAAGCAACATACTATCTTGAAACCTGCGCTAAGCATGCTCTAGAATTAACTAATTATGCCTAAGTGGACTGATTAAAACTGAGAAAAAATTCAAAACGGAATATTTTTTTACATCGTCGGAAGTAATGAAGACCATGCCGGAATTGGTGAAGAACCATGCCGAAAATGGTGCCTAAGATGGTTTTTCACTAGCATTCAATGTCAGACCGAAAGCGCATGCTCGATAGAAATCTATCAATGCCGGTAGGCAAGTGAAAAAATTGAAGTTTCTGGATACTTTTCATCATGTTCCGGCATAGAAATTTAAGCAAAAACCATGCTTCAAGTAGTTCCGGCATGCTCGAAAATCGATAACCGTGCTTTAGGAAGTAGATTGATTAAAACTCGAAAAAATAGGTTTTGAAGATCAAAACCTTGAAAATTTTGTATACCGAACCCCGGGATAGTGGCAAACAATTTATGAAAATTTCCAACAAATGCCTAAGATGGTTTTTTGTTGAATACCATGAGTACCAAGCTTTTTCACTGCAACAATGGTGGATTCAAAGAAAAAAATCAAATTTTCAACCTCTTAACAAAGAATTTCTCTCTTCACAATCATCCTCCACTTTCACCAAAAAAAGTTCCCTCTCAATATTTTTTCCATCTTTCTACTCTCATCTCATTCACCCAAATACAAATACACACTAATCATTTAACAAATACTTAAGATTTTTACTAATTATTATTAACCACTAAATCTGATTAGTGAGGAGTAGATTAGGATTTAAAAAAATACTTAGATAAGGGGTGACCCTGAATTGATATCTGGATCCACTTTTTGTCCTTTTCTTATATCCCCCAATTTCTTTTTTTATCCCCCAATTTCGCGTTCTTCTATTTCCTACATGGAATACCTTCTGGTGTGGGAGATGATGTTCCGTTTGACAACCAAAGTTGATTGGCAGAAGACAAAATAAAGATGAACTTCATGTATACTTTATCTTCAAAAACCAGACGAAGAACCACAACTTAAGAAGTGGTGGAATTCATAATTCCGGTTTAAAGATATTTCTAACCCAAAAATTACATGGCAGACAAGCAGAGGCATTTCTCATTCGGAAATAGATGGCCATGAAGCAGATTCAGATACTGACAAGGTTTTTATCTTATGTTCACTTGGTTCATGTTTTCCCCAACTCAAGCGTTAGTAATCAAGTAGGATGACTAGAGGCATTGTGATATATGAAATTTTGTTGCCACTATGACATGGGTCCACCTATCTTAGAAGAGCTATACATTTCTCTCGATGTCGCATATTTGGTTTTGTCAAGCATCGAGGGTCTATGGGGCCTCCTTGAGGTAAATATGACAATACATATCATTTGACTTTATATTAAATAATTTTTTTTTAGCAAGTTACTAATTGTAGGATTTTTACTTTCTGCTTTGGTGGTATACAAGTTTTGGAATTGCTGTACTAAGACTTTTAAACAACACCACACAAAATAAAAATCCCAATTGTAGTAAGGTACAATGCCGATACTGGGAAAATAAATAAAACAAATGAGACGTAGATAATATGCATATATAGAGATGCCAAAACATGCTTAGGAATAAACATACTATTAAATGGATGTCGGTTGAGGATTTTGAGGAGATGAACTATCTTGTTTCCCCAAAGAATCAAAGACTTTCCACTTCAGCGCATTGTGTTCTACAGTCCAGTCAGGGAATGTGGTGTTTATGATTATGGAGAAAGATGTGCTAGATAGTTAGTTGGTGAAGTTTGAGTGCCAAAAACCCTCCATTTATATATATCAACCGTCTTTGGAACATAATACACTATATTGAAGAGTAGAGGTTGGCGAAGGTAGGAGACATTATTAACCCCTTATGACGAAGCTCAATACAATGAGTGGTTTAAAACGGTTGTAGATATGATAATTGGTCAAGATATTCTACACATTTATGATCTTTATTTTGCCGTAATGGGTAAAGAATTACCGAAAATTGAGTGTACAAGACATCCACTTCCATATTTCACCACTTATCATTCAGAAGGAGCTTCATCTTCATAGGCGCCTTAAATACCATAATCTTCCTATGGATGTGTCAGATTTTCCAGATTTGAGGTGGGAGTTAAAGTCCCTTACTCTAGGTGGTGAACGTCGGATACTTTCAGTTATCTCATAAGGTCTTGACCGTCTCAATTGGTATACAATAACATCGGCTAGTTGTGAATAATTGGATCAAATGGATTTAAAAAATATGAAAACTAGGCATGTATACGTACAAGAGTACATATAATAGCATAGAGCATGAGCTTCAGTCCTGATTTCTTAACCAGTGCTAGAACTCCAGCATCCCAAGAAATAGTGGCAGACTAACAAGTCAACATTGTGCAAAGAGAAGTCTACCATCTCCATATCGTCAAGGCCCTCAAAAAAATCCTCAGGTTTATCAAGATTATAAAAGATCATTAAACTTCAAAGGCTTTTCATCTAAAGGAAAAATTCATGACTTGCTGGAGCTCAAGGTAAAGGATCTCAAGGTGCGGGATCTCAAGGTGCAGAAGGATCATATGAAGGGTTTGGGAGTATGATGCAGGGGAGGCACGTATGACAGGTTCCGGAATGGGAATGAATAGTTATACTTATATATAAATCATTCCCATTCCATATTTTCTTGATTAGCATCACAAGGTGCGGGATTTTCTCGATATATATATAGCAGTACATTTTGAACCATTTACCACTCGGTACCTTCCTAACCCAACTTTCCACCCCGGGGATACGAATCATGCCAAACCAAGTGGTTTGGTGGTTCTTATAAAAAATTATAGATATAGTGACAACTATACTTCACTATTTAGAAAGATTGGCAGACTAACAACATTGTGCAAAGAGAAGGCTACCATCTTCATATCGTCAAGGCCCTCAATAAAATCCTCAGGTTTATCAAGATTATAAAAGATCATTAAACTTCGAAGACTCTTCATCTCAAGGAACAAATTCATGACTTCCTGGAGCTCAAGGTGCAGCAGGATCATATGAAGGGTTTGAGAATATGATGCAGGGGTGATAAGCACGTAGGTGTTACATTTTATACCCATATTTATATTATTAGGACTCGATATTTTGGCTAATAACACTATTTTAGTGCTTTTGTAGAAAGTGCAAGTAAATCCGATCACCGGTCAAACAACTAGCCAAATTATGAGTTATAATGGAGTTTGCGACAAATGGCACTAATGCTGCTGTGAACTGCCGATACTTGCCACACCACTTCAACATTTTCAAGGTCGGAAAATCATGCATGTGTGTACTGCAAGAATTCCACCATGGGTTAAAGAAATAATGGCACGTGACTCATGCTAGTAGGCTGAAGAAATTGGTGAGATGTAGCAGCACTATTACCATATGTTGATAGTGGGAGCATACAACATACTGAAGTTTTCGTTTTCAAGGAAAAGGAATTTTTATTCCCTATTCAAGCAGATGCCATCTTATTCTTCATCGTCGGTCGTTCTCCTTTTGCCGATGAAGTCTGAGTTCTCGGTCCGCAACATGAGCAGCATCAGGCTCATGTAGATGGGTTAGTGATTGATTGAAGGGACTGTTGGGGTTAGGATTTCGAGTGTTCTTGGGAGAAATAAGTGAGCTCATTTTGGGTTTAAATGAAGGAAGGTGAAGTATGACTTCAATCGGTTTACTCTGGACGGTGGCCTGAGTTTGAAAAGAATGGACGCTGGATTGGTGTTGAGCTCGAACTGGAGATGGAGATTATTGCAGGTTCTCTTTTGACTGGCAGTAATGGATCATCCTGATGGTAAGAGGTCTCAGTGGAGCTTCTCGACATAGAAACAGACAGCAAGAGAGAAAATGGGTTGAAGCTGTTAACTGGTTGCTGCCGTGGAGAAGAAGAGTTGAGCTGTGAAGTTGGTGGCTGCTGGTGTAGGTTGTGGTGTCTTTTTGCCAGTATTTCACGCGTAAATGAAGATGGTCATTGACTGGAGATGAGGTTAATATGGAGATCGTAGCTGCAACTGGTGGTGAAGATGTCTAGCAATGACGTTGGTGGTGATGTATTCTCACGATGATGTAATCAGTGGCTGTAGCAATGGAGTGGTCGATTCATATGACAAAACTTGTTGTGGACAAGATGATTAGCCGGTAAAGGTTTCGAAACATAGCTGAGAAACAAACGGAGAGAATTGGCAGTTTTCGTGAAGATACAGGTGATGAAGATGGTTTGAATTAATGGGAGACGGGGGCTGTGATGGGTTTAGTGAAAATGGTGGCTTCGTTTTCTGTAGTTGGTTGTGCCTGGAGTTGGGACTTAGAATTGGGTTTGGTCGACGGTGCCGATGTATGAAGCATGGAACTGCCGATAGGGAGAATGATTTGAGATGCTGGTGTGGAGTTACGGAAGCTGGAAGTTAGCTGTGGTCGAGAAGTTACATGGTCAGGGACTCAGGGTATAGTATTGCCGAGTTGGTGCAGTCGGTGTTGTGGTTAGAGTTTTAGAAGGAGTTGGTTCTACGGCTGAGAAATATTAAGTCTCATTTTATTTTGTCCAATATCATAGTTATAAAAAGGTATGAGGTTTGTGTCCATGATAGCCAGGGCTATCAGACGGACATCATTTAATGGGGACCCTGATCCGAAGGTCGGGAAGCTCTAGGATGGGTAAATCATTGGACGGCAGGGAAAGACTCACGTTATTCAAAAACTTTGGCGTAATATAATTCCATATATGATAACCATCCGTTCGATCCCTTGAGTTTCCTGATATTTTTCCGGGAATACTTCGTTGAAATACTTATTTCGCTCAGGGCCGGTCCTGACACAGAAGATGCCCAAAGCACACTAGAAGTACTGCCCATCTAACCATTTGAAAAAGTCAACACAATTTGACCACAAGTGGATAATTTTCATTATTTTTCCACGTCATTCATGTGTTGCAATGGCGCAGTAGATATACTAGACCATTAGTGCGTACATATATAGATATAGCTCTTAGTGATGGTAGATGTTAATATAGTTATTAGTCATTTATATTAGCCAATAGAAATGGAACTACTTAGTACTTGGAGTGCTTGACGACATCCAGAAATAAAACCACTTGAATCTATCTTGTGCCGAAATGTGTGACTGGGTGTACGTCCAAAATGAATCTATCTTGTGCCGATTTAACAAAAGTTTAACATGACTGGTAAAAAATCATGAAGGGTAATGAATGCAGACCCCAAAAAACGGTAATACTCCTAGGTTATAAATCGTGAAAAATCTTTCTTCTGATTTTGGATGCCCCTGTAATCGTTCAATATTACCAGTAATACCTAGGAACTAAATTAAGAGGCTTTGACTTTGTTTTCCAAAATCCAACTTGTTATTACAAAGAAAACCGGCAAAAAAAAAATTTTTTTGATGCCCCCACAAATCTGCTGCCCAAAGTAGTGCTTCGGTCGCTTTGGGTCAGGGCCGGCCCTGATTTCGCTGACTTCGCCTTCGACTTTTCTTTGATAATCATTCCATCATATAATAGTTCCTCTTTCTCTCTCGAAGTCTCTGAATCTTACTTCTCACCGGTAAATCTTAAACCCTAAACTTGCCATTATTTCCTAGAATTGAAATAAACTCTATAAAATTGGTACCAAATCTCCATTGAATTTTGTTTTCTTAATCGTGTTTTGTTTTGAATCCAGAGAACAATCACTGGAAGATCTTCTTACCATCCTCAAAAACGTGGATTTAATATAATACTTCAAAACTTGAACATATAAACTCTTTTTTGTCTTTCGATATTACAGGTGATAATAAATCTCGAATGGGTTGGGATTTCTCTAAATTTTTTAGGTTTACTACTTATTTCGTCTGATTTTTTATTTTTTTTTCACACCTGTTTTAATTTGTTATTGAATTACTTCTTTTTCTTCTTTCCCGTATGTGATGATAGGCTGATTTGAAGATTTGTTCTCCTATTCTGTATGGTTTCCAATTCAAAGAACCCAATCCATAAGTGCTTTCTGATTGAGGTAGGAGTTCTCCTATTCAAAGATTTTTTTTTACCTAATCATGATTACCGATTCACTATTTCCTTTCTTTTTTGTTTGCGTCTTGGTGTCGGTGATTGTGCTGTTGGTGCTATTGTTGAATATGTTATTTTTCATTTGGTTTAAGTCCGAGGTTCTGTTGCTTACACGGTGATGGTGGGATACAGTTTTTGTTCTTATGGTAATGTTAAATAGGTTAGTGGTGCTTGCTGGAGCTTATTTGGTTTTTATATAGTTGTTGATTGTTTCAAAACTTAGGTTTAGGCTTTTACAACCTTCATGTTCTCGGGCAACTTCTATCTCATTATTCACCGCATCATTCTTTGGTTTGTTGGGTCTTCTTGAACGTACATATGCTTGCGACTTAAATTTTTACTTATTAGATCTATTTAATTATACATTAGTGTAGGGTGCGCTTCTAATGGGAAATGGATGTATCGGCACTTATATACCCGAGGATGAAGTTGTTCTTTGGGATTTAGGGAAAAGGTACCTTACTTGAATCATAGGACTTTATTTGTAAATGTAATTTTGCTTTTTCATTAATGTAGATTCCTTAAAAAGTAAAAATCATCAATGTAGTATTATATAACTAAATACCGATTGGGAAAAAAATCGAGTCTTTTCCGTTTGATCTCCTTCTTCTCGATAAAAATTTCGTGGGATGATTAACCTACAACTTTAGGTTTGTTTTCCCATCGAGGCGAAGTTTAAAAACAATAATTAAAGGAACGTTACATAATAGTAATTCATGCTTAGACGCCTCATATCAAGGTCTTCATCCTTACACTATTAGGCAATAAAAATTCTTTCTTTGGTGTTGATTACCTGTGATTTTTGAATTATTTATAGGTTTGATTCATAGGATATATAATTCACTGGACAAAAATTAGGTTCGGCACAAATAGGCATTCCATGTACATATTTTATCTGGGGAAGTGATGTATGATAGCTTAATTGCAATTCAAAGGTTGCACATGTCTGCGAGTTCTTAATAAGGGTTGTACGTGTTTGCAATTCATTGCTATTGTCTTCAAGAAGTGTGTGAATCATTGCTTTAGTCGAGGTGATTAGATAGGCCAAGTCTTATGCAAATCCTTTAATGTGTGTCGGATATAATATTGCTATGCGTGCTCTAAGCCTATTAGCTAAATTGTGGCTTTTAATTAGTACTTTAAACAAGGGTCTTACTTTGTAGTGATTAAAAAGTTTGATTTGAGGAGAAACCATTACGAAATAATAAATATTTTTAATAGATCAATTGTGTCATGTCCCTAAGTAGGGGTTTGGAAGGAGGAGGAATTCATATGTGATGATTTTAGATTGGTTTCCTTTGATGTTCTTATACCTTACAACAAATCATATATATGTGTGTTGTAAACTGCAGCTAATAGATCAGTCCAACAAAATGAAAAAGATAATGCTTTTTTTCGTGTTTTGAACCCTTGGTGGCTTAGTTAACGGATGTGGTGTGGGAACACATATGAATCAGCGGGGATCTCAAGGTTTGCTCAATGGTGGGACTTTCACCCTATTGGTTATTACAAAAATCAACTCAAAGATTATCACAAAATAATTGGTAACCCTTTGTCTTTTACGCAATATATATATATTTGTTTGATGTCTTATGGCTATAGATTTTATGTTCTCTTCCAAATTTACCTCGGTAGGAAGGTCGTATCACGATAATCTGTCTTCAACTTTGTGCGGAAGAGGGAAAGTGGTCTTTCCAGTAGTAGCACGTCATTTGTTTTAGTTGTTTTTAAGTAATATGAACAAATTTGAGGTGTCATGGGAGAGGTGACACCGGTGTTAATAGTATTCTTTCTTGAATCTTTTGGATGCAATGATGTTAAACAAATTTGAGGTGTTAATAGTGTTGCTTACTGATAAGTATGTGAATATTACAGGAAAACATTGCATTTTGATGGTAACATATAGTTTCACTTACTATTCCAGTACTCCTGTATTTTTCTTTGTTGCTATGGCGATTTGGTTTGGAATTTTTATTTGGTGCTATGGTGATTTGTTTTATTGAATTTTATTGATATGTTTTATCTTTCTCACTTTAGAAACTTTGATAAGTTCCTTTGAGCTTACAATTCAGAAAGTGAAAGTGATGAAAAAGTCATGGACCTGTTCTTTTTATCATAGATACACTGTCAGTCTCCCTTAATTTATCTTTCTCACTCTAGAAACTATAAGCAGATAAGTTCCTTCGAGCTCTAGGCTGTCTGGGGACATTGATGGGAAATATTTGTCTATGTTGTCATGGGCGTAAGGCGCTGCGTGGCGTGGGGTGTAAAATCCCGAGCCCCAGCGAGGCGTGGCGAAGCCGCAGCGTAGAACAATAATTCCCACATAGGTTTATGTTCTTGACATAACTGATAATTAGCTTAGGATTTTCTATATTAGCTTTTAAATCTTAATGAAAAGATTTGCAAAAAATTTGGAAAGATTTTTTTCCTTCACTATTGTTAAAATAATTAACAAAAATGGCTATGTTTCTTAACATAATTAGCTTAGGGTTTTAAAATATTAATGTCTGACTTAATGAAAAAGATTTTCAAAAGACTTTGGCAATATTTTTTTGCATTTTATGTCATAAAATGCCACTTTGGCGCCCAAGAAACTGGCGCCTTGGCCTGAGTGCCTAGAAAGGCGACGCCTGGGCTCCACTTTTTAAAGTGGCATCTCCTTACCCTCTGTGTGGCGCCCAAGTTCAGAATAAGGTCACTTTGGCGCCTTGGCGGCGCCTAGGCGACGCCTTTGACAACATAGATATTATTTGTTACCGGGGCCATCATCATTTCTACCTCTAATTATAATTTTCTTCCGCATAATTAATTTGCTATGAAAGGGATTCTAACCATAGAGTAGATTGGAAACCCTTCCCTTGGAGTTAGGAACTTTGGGGGGTTTCTTTGGGTTCTTTTATTTGATTCTCTTTGACTTTCTCTCATTCATTACAGGGGTTGATGTTGAATTATCCTGGAACTTTGGCAATCTATGTTTATATGTGGGATCATCTCTGCAGGTGTACCCCTAATATTCGACTTTATTGGTTCTTTTGTTGTTTAATCTTGATTACGCATGGTCTGTTATGATTGTTTCTTTAATATTTTTATTGTTTTGGTACCATCCGTTCGTTAGATGAACGAAAGAAGTGGAGTAACTCATGCGCGGTTAATTGCATCAAGTGAGACAAATTACTGGTGCGTATCATTGTATTTTGGAAATTGTTCAAGTGCTTTGTATGAATTGTCTCTCTTTGGTTGAACTATTTCTTTGGGAGTCAAACATGAGAGGCATTTGTATGAGCAAATCTTTAAAGAGTATTGTATCTTGCATGTTTATCCGTTTTAGATTACATCCTAACAGTGATTGTTTGTGAATAATTGCAAAGCATCCCAATTATGACGATCCCTTACACCATGAAGCACTAATTTGTATTAAGGGATACCCAAAAAAATATTTTGAGGCCAATTTGTGGAGAGCAATGACTGGTGTATATGTAAGGATCGCAACCTTTTCGAGGTACATTTATTGATATCTCGATTCTCAATTTTCCTTGGCGTGATATTTATGATCCTTGAGGTTAAGGATGTTAATTTAGTCCTTTGTGTCTAATCTTTACATGGATTCAAACACTACGTAATTAAAGGCGAAACATCTATAGAAATTAGCAAGTGAGCATGATGTGAGGCCCCCTATAGGAAAATCTCTGCAATAAGTTTTGTATAGCTTATGACTAGAACCATCAATAATGCAATTTCATTCCTATTTTTGAATCTTTAGAGCTGATTGTTTATGTGCATCTATCATGTGTCCGTCAATGGGATATATGCCTACATGGTATTGAATCATTGTTAGCATGGTTTATGATGTATAAACAATACTTTGATTATTCGGAGCGAATCCGCCTAGGGCTAAGAAAAACTAAATGTATTATTCATCTTTTAAGCCGAGTGAATTTGATAGGCTGTTGAGGAAAATTTGGCATAGTTAAACAAAAGTATATATATATTCTGAAATTAGGATTATTCTTCACAGAGATAGGCCAAGATAAGCGCAATACTTTGTACCGCTTTCGGCGTTGGTTTGATGAAATGGATGTCACCTACAAGATTGTGGTTTCATACATACAACTGACAGAAAAGTTGAGTTAATGCACTTTTGTTGAGTCGATGACGTCCGATAGATTGTCAAACCTTTATCGGGCCAAAGAATTCCCATAGGCTCTACACAAACAATAATTATCCGGCTAAATTGGTCATGTTATTAAAATTAGGAGAATTTCATCAAGAGAAACTTAAGAACTTAAAATGCCACGTTAGTTGTTTAATTTACTTAGATGTAGTTACAATGTTTGCTAATCCTTTTTCGTATTTCAAAATCAAGTAAACTCTTGATTTGAAGCTTTATTATCTTGGATTATCCTGCTTTGGACTAAAGTTGACCACTAAACCAAATTACGGCTAACATTTATGTACACATGCCCGAGTGTTGTTACGTGTGCGATGATAACTAACCATTCTCCATTACTTGATTTCTTGATAAGTTTTGTTATGTGTGCCACCCATAAGTCATGTGTAAGTTAGCATATCAACTAGAAGCACAAATCATTATTTTCTTCAAGCGAGAATCAACATGCCTTTTGTAATGAGCACAAGCATATCTTCCTCTAGATGCAAACCAATGATTGGATTCATGAAAATTTATTTGAATAAAATGTGGTAGTAGAAACCAAATCTTTAGTGTTTTGTAATCTTTAATGGCTTTGTACCTAATCTTTAGTATTTGAATTTTTAATATTATGGTCCCTAATTTTTGATAGTCTTATTACAGGAAGGGTCATTTGCATGTTGATGTGATTTTCATTGTAAATGCGGGGCTATCAACCCTCTTTTTGTCGAGAAAGGTAATATACCTAATTTGGGTTCTTTATTCTTTGCTTGAATGTTACCAAGAATTAGGTTAATTGCAAAATGATTTCATTAGGAATTAAAAGCGATAGTATCGAGTGTATTATGATCTCATTTTTCTTTTCTTAGTAGAATAGGTCTTTATGTTCCTCACACATCGGATAACCTATTGTATGAAGCAATATGAAAAGGTAATTGCACCTTCTTTTATTTATATGGTAATGTATATTAGCATTACCGATTGAAGTTTAATTACTTTCATGTATATTATCAAAAATTATCAAAAACACAAACATTTCCATTAAACACAAAATAGTTGTTCCCCTGTATCGTAACGGATAGGAGAATGGTGAGCTCATGCTAGATTTTTCAAATTGTAGTTTTGTATGGTCATATTTCATTAGGTATACTTCTATTTGTGCATACCTTATCGAATTTTGTTAGTTAGACCCTTAACTTAATTAAAATCATCTATGATTAGCCTCTTTTGTTAAGAGATCGAAATTCGACTAATGTGAGAAAACATCTCTTGCGAGGATGCGACAAAGTCAACAATTTAGGATTACAAGGTAGCTTGCAAAGAAAATTTGGGCGACCATGAAAATCTAAAATATACTTCAGTCAGATTTGAGTTTGTACATGGGGCGAATGTATAGAATAAATTTTGTCAAACACTTACTTTGAATGAAATTTTGATTGTAAAGTAGCTACATAGAGTACTTTGTAGACCATATCATTGCTGAAAATGTTTGTTGGCTTTTCAATGAGAATTGGGCTTCTCAGTTTGTAAGGGATGGACCATTTCTTTGTAGCCGTTTTATATACGATTGTCGTCTCGGATACAATTGGAGTATGCATATATATTTAGTACTGATGTCACTCTGAGGAGGAAAAGGAGTTGATTGTCTAGATGTAAATGTAGATATATGATGTAATTTTTCTTGATTTCTTGTGTTTGTATTGAGTCTCTAAGCATCCGGAAAAAAATAAATGCGAAAGAATTCTAATTATGTGTATGTTAACTCTAAAACCGAACTTTCTCGGTTGTGGTGGGGTGATATCTATGTTCCACCGTAAAAACACAACACCAAATGATCTAAGAGGTTAAGCCTCGGCCCTTGGCCCCTTCTTGGCCCATGTATCGATCCATGAGTGAAGTGAGACAAATTATGGATGGAAGGGATCGATGAGTTTCGTGAGACATAAATCATACTAGATCCATGAGACATAAATCAAACCCTCCAAACTTTAATTATGTTATAACCTAAGGATCATACTCTTCTCTAATCTCGATTTACGTTATAACCTAAGGATCATACTCTTCTCCAATCTCAATTTTGCTCAAGTCTCAAATAAAACTAAGGACAACTGAGAATTTATTATTTTGGAGGACATTGATTAGAATTAACCTAATTATGTGTGCTCAAATATTAGACATAAAGCTTAGTTAATTTTTGGATTACATTGATAAGAGTGTTCAAATGATCAAGTTATGGCCCGGGCCAAATCCATCCCTAACCTAGCCACCAATCCTAACGGCCCACCTTAGGATTTTCGTGGCTAAGTTTTTTAATCATCTTGCTAAATTTTCCAATTAGAAATGACTAACCTTAATGCCAAACAAATATCAATTTCCAAAAGAATTGAAAGGCCACGTTCGAGGTTGTAAGCCCCGGTTAATTTGACCTGTCCCACAAAACTTCGGGGCATGCTAACTTATAAGCTTAAACTCTAGATTTTAACAAAATCACAACTAATTTTAATATGGAGACTATGTTAGAACCTAAATTTTCTAATCCGTAGATACTCAAGTACACTTTCGATAAAATGTACACCGCATAATTTACTGTTCCCGCCAAAATGCTATAATAAATTGTAACTATTTAATTCTCGATTTTTAAACGTGTCCGATGGTAACAAGCCAATCTCTTGGTATAAAGGTATCCATGTTTATTCTTCTTCCAATTCTTCTTGAATACAGTAGTTGTAGTCTTTCTTGAGTTCATATTTTATCAATGTCGGTTTTGTATTTCCGTTCAAGATATTGTTTGGGTACTATTTAAATGCTTTGATCTTTGTAGAGGCTAATGGAATATATAATATGAAAGTTAATTAGTAGTGAAGTGGGTTGATATGGGGTACTGTCACATTGTAAATTATTATGGAGACCCTCCTCAAAGCCTTATTGCTTACTTCACCCGTGTTTCATGTCCCTATTTACTACCCGGTGGCAATATGACACTTACCTAATCCATATGTAGATAAATTTCAATCTACATATATTTTTTGTCTAAAAAAAATCAGTGGTATTTGACTTTGAGATCAAAAAGTCGATTGGCGTCCAGATTGATCATGGAGTTTGTGGTTACTATTTGAATGCTTTGATCTTTGTAGGCGAAGTGGGTGTATTTGGAGGTCTTTGTCACATTGTAAATTATTATGATGACACTCCTTAAAGCCGTTATTTCCCAATTCACCTATGTGTTTTGTATCCTTATTCACCACCCAATTTCAATATGACTGCGCCCTTAATCCGTATGTAGAGAGAATTGAATCTACGGATGTTTTAAATACATTTGACTTTGAGATCAAAAGTCAATTGGCGCCGAAGATTGAAAAGGGATTTTGTGGTTACTATTTGAATGCTTTGATCTTTGTAGAGGCTAATGGAACATATACTATCAGGAAGTTAGTAGCGAAGTGGGTTAAGATGGGGGTAGTGAAACATCATAATTATTATAGAGTCCCTCCTCAAGCCTTATTGATCAATACACCTGTATGTTTTGTTTCTGTATTGACCACCTAATTACAATATAATATTTCCCTTAATTCATATGTAGATAGAACTAAACCTACCGATGTTTTTGACTACAAATAAATGCATCCTCACTCCTTTTATTATTATGGGATGTATATAAGTCATTTTTTTTTTGTTTTACAGAACAAGTAATCGGTCTAGCTTACCACTCATGTAACATCTTTATGTTCTAGCCTTTTTGCATTCGTCCATCCGATAATAATAATAAGAATCGGAAGAATCTGTGTTGATTGCATTGGATAATAATGCTAGGGTGAAAATATATGACGCAACAATCGAACAATTCATCACATTTATTGAGAGGCCGACAGGAACCCCACACCCCCGAGCTCTTTCTACCTCACTTAGATTCGTAGGTTCTTAAATAGTACACATATATTAGTATATTTTGTGTGCTAATTTCATGCTAACAATCTTCTTAATACATTTTGGAGATACTCTCTTGGAGGGTACATTAGTGAAAGCTGCTACAATAAAGCGGGTTGCTTAAACATGCACCAATTCTACCTAAAGGCATGTGGAGAATGGAAATTTTACCAATTTCACCTACTGTGATGCTTTGGTTTTCCTAGCTTATAATTTTGAGAAAGAGGATAGAGAAATAAAATTTATAGCTCAATCACGCATGTAATTCTTTGCCATACTCATGTATTGAAAGTGCTAAATAATTATGAACAAACACTCGAATACAATATTTATATGATATTCTTCACATGCTTAATAAGGGAATGTACAAAGACAAGAAGTACGTGTCGTCACATGGAAAATTGATGAGCTTGAAATTGATGCTCATTATATGTAGATGGTGTGGTTGTTTATGTGTTAATATATTTCCCTCGATAATTTTTGACCATAAAGTAGAAACATTGATTTGGTTGAATGTTATCTAGGTATTGATTTGATCTAATTTGGGTTTGTATGGTTATCGGATTGTTGCAAGGTATTAAGGTTGTCAATTGCATAAGATTTGATTGTGATTTCTTAAAAGCAAAAATCTTTCTAAGGGGTTCTTACAATAAATGAGATTTCCATCTTGATCGGTTAACTTTTATTTGCGTTTGGACATAAAGTGGCTTGATTAGTTGTTGTAAGATGCATAGGTTTAACTTCAAAGTGGTAGTCCAATTGGTAATTCTATTTAGTTTATTGTAATACACAATATCAAGCTCACCCGACATTTTCAGTGTTGTAGTTTTGGAAGTTTACTCTCGGGGGTTCTCTTATTATTGGCCTTATTTATTGTCAGCAACCAAGGAATGTCATGAAAATCCTTGCAAGGTTATCTTCATATTAGCATATGTAAGTCTAGATTTATTCTTATAACATTTTATTTCTATCATAATCTAAGATATCAAAAGGATTTAGAAAGTTGTAAAATTTTCTTTGGAGCGAGACACTTTTTGGTTTATGACGAATTAATCCGTTGTAGATGTTTGAGAGTTTCGGTTTCCATTGTTTAACAAGTCTCCCTTAAACGTTGCGGCGAATAAAGCATTGCAAAGAGCATCGAGAAAATTAAGAAAACTTTAAAATCATGCATTTGTGAGTTTTTAGTACGGCGTTCTTTACAATCTAAACAT